>CM036542.1:12737500-12787500 GCA_020745685.1 Tautogolabrus adspersus | reverse complement strand
TTTGTGTTTTCTTCATTTTTATTATTGTACCACATGAATATAAATTTGTCAAAGTTTATTGGCTGCATGTGTTCACATTATTAGAAGATTACATGCAAGCCATGATTGTGGGTTTTTCATTTGAATTTAAAACTACAACATATTGCATAATCCAGCAACACACAGCGCTGGAAGATTGTGTCGGTGTTTGTGGCGAGGAAGTGCGCACTTTCACTGGCTGCTCTTGTGTGCTTGCTTGTCTGTATTTTATATGTATTTGCTAATCCTGGAAAGAGAACCGAGATGGACACTTCCGCTCTTTCTAAAAATACACCTTCCATTACAGCTTCCCCTTTCTGACACACTGTGCATGCACACACACATATTGATGCATGTAACTTAACAATGCTTTACAACTTCCTTATCTGGTATTGCGTGTCTTCCTGTGTGTGTAAGTGGAAAGTGGTTTGGGTGTAATGGCACAATGTGTGGGCAGGGAAACAGCTGGTTTGACATGCATGGATGCATTAAGTCCTGTGTTACGAATCACTACAATATAAATATATCTATATTTTTGGTTTTACATATACATTTATGTGTGATAGAGTGTGTGCATGTGTCATTGTGTTTGTGACTTCTCGAGATAGTGTCAGAGTTGGAAAGTGGTGTCTCACCACGTGACGTAGGTTTGTGGTGTTTTCCAAAGCAAAGAAGTGGAACCAGCAGTGACGAGGATGTGATGTCATGATCAGGCTGTCACTTTCTCGCGCCTCATGTTACTCTTTTGTTTCTTTCTTTTTTGTTTGTAGCTATATTTCGGTCTTTCTTTGTGTCTGTCTCTGCACAGTCTATGTATGTGTCTCTATCTCTCTCCATGTCTTTATCTGCACTCATTGCACTGTAGCAGTGTAGGCGTCCGCTCTTTTTTTTATGAATGGGATGTGTTGTTTACTCTCTGACAGAGCTATTTCTGTCAATGATGATGATGAACACATACAGTGTGACCACCAACTTCCTCCTCTATCGCCCTCCTTCCTCTGATTGGCTAAAGCTCTCCACTCTCTGGCAAAGGCTGTGCGTCTTTGAGGTAGTTGCGACAGTGTGTCTTTTCTTGTGGGAGTACGTGTATGTGTGTTTGTATGTTAGCACATTTATGCATGTGGGCTACAGTGTTGAGGGGTCTCAGCGGGCCTCTTCTCAGAGATAATTGATGAAAACATCCTGTTTCCAAGCAAAGAAGAAACTGTTGATTTTATGTTCCAAAGATGTCACACAGCCCACGTCAAAATGAACCAATTTCAATTTGACTTCAGCTTCCAAGCTATAAAGTAATCCGCAGCTCGCTTGGGGATGGGGAACAGAAACGTCCACCAAAGTGACACATTTTGCCATGTGACAAAAGCTGAGATAGTGACACTATTTTTATTTGGCTCAAGAAAAAATAAGATTGGTTGACTAACTTTGACATTTTTTTTATGAAAGTAATAAAGGTTGCATGGCTCCTGGATCAATCTATTTTACATTAAAGGGATACTTCACCCGTTGAAACATGAATCTGTATTGACATTGGGTCACATATGTAGTAGAAATGTGAAATAAATTTTGAAGTTGGTGCCTTCTTGACCGAGAAAAGGCAGAAAGTGTCTTCTTGGCTCATGTGGATGAAAGACAACAACTCCCAGAATGCACAGCACCGCAGGCTACTCCCACTGTAGCTAAGGTGTATTTACAGTCTGTCTACAACACATATGGCTGTTTTCTCAACTGATTACGAGATTTCTTCCAGAAGGAATTGGCATCTTAGAAATTCCTGGCAGCAATCAGACTCTATGTCTGTGTCCATAGGCAAACAGTGAGAGCACCGACACCACCAGTCCTCCCCAGCTCCGCAGGCGACAGGCAGGTCTTGTGCCCCTGCTGCTGAGACCTGCCTGCTGGCAGCAGACTTCCTCCATCAGCCTCAACTGCCCGCCGCTATATTGCGGCTCGTAGAGATGGCCACGAACATCCGATTCGAGCACAAGACCTTCAAAATCCCCTTCATCCATATCAGTTTGAAGTTGAAACATACTTTTTTCGCCATTCTCGGTTCTTATCAGCTTTCTCCATAGAGAAAATATGAAAATAACTCGCGATGTAGTTTCACCCCTGCTAACCAAAACAGCCTCCGATGACGCAAAATGACGATTTTTGCGAGGTTCTAATGACACAAAGCTTAATGCAAATGGGTGAAGTATCCCTTTAACCAATTGCGTAGTATGTCCAACAAAAACAGCCCTATTTTTTAAGTACACAAAAGGACTCAATTTTACTGCTTCAACCTTAATCCACCATTGGAACATGTGAGTATTAGCCTGTTAATTTAGTCATACTAACCAGGTTACTGCACCTGCCTTTTGAAGTGGTTTTGTAATGCTGTCACATAAATTTGATTAGTTTTTTAAGCAACCTTGTCAAGGCCTGAAGAAGTAAATTGCATTCCCTGTATTTGCTCATACTTTTATGTTAGCTGTGTGTCTGGCTTGAAGGCTTTTTTTCTAACATACTTTGAAGGGATCCTCTAGTATGTTTTGAACATACACACATTCAAAGCCTGAGCTTGTAATTTTTTGGATGAGATTATCAGAGGACTTGAACAGTCATGTACGTAATTACCCATGTACTGTAAATACCCACAAGCATTGTGTGTTGTGTGTTGTGTGTGTGCGTTGGAGGTGTATGATTGATGTGTGAATGAGCGCGGCTTGCAGGGTCTGGGTTTATAATGACAGAGCTAAGTGTCACAGGGCCCTGTGATGTCAGTGGCTTTCACTGGATCCGTTTGTAGTTTGTTCTTTGATAAAAGGCAACATGCTGAAAGATGAAGCCGAATGTTTGAGTTTCTTTTAGTGTTAACTTTGCTTCATCGACGGTTTAGATGAAGAACTGAATGTTTAATTAACATGCCATGAAAGATCTGTGGTCACAAGCCACATCCAGCGCTGAAAATCACAAGCAAACACAAGCACACACCTGCAGGTTCACACATTAAAGCTCCCGATACACTAACAGCTGCTGTAAACGGACGCGTTTAATCACCACGTGATCTGCTGCGGTTCTTTTCTGTTTGTTTTGTAATTATTATTATTATTTTATTTTTTTAAGAGGAAGTCCCATTGAGATTCAAAATCTCGTTTGAGACCTGGCCAAGGTAGCAGTGCGTGTTTCTTGAATGGATTAATACGTTGCTTTGTCCAAACTATTATTCAACGTTAGCTTTTAATGTACTCTGAGCTCATTTAAGAGCTTTAGAATTCGTTCGTTTTTCACATACTCTACACACCTTATGTGCGTATAAAAAACACATTTTCTGTAAATAATGGGCTTTGTGTAAGATTTCTGAATCCATTTGGTGTAAACATCCTCTTAATATCTGAATTCCAACTAAACCTGCAGGCCAGTTTGTGTAAGTATGAAAGTATGTGTTTGTGAAGTGGATGAATTGTCCCTTTAAAAGATTCTCCACGAGCTGCCTGTACTCAAAGAAACTCCAACTCTGTCCTGCAGTCATTTAACTGTCAAACATACAAATTAAAGGAAGGCTGCAAACAAACACATTAGGGAAGAAAATCACCACTGCTTTCTTGTCTCTTATCTTTAAAACCTGCCTGGTTACGTTTTAACTTTGCCAAACCTGATATCAATATTGTTTATATGTAATAGATTCTCAATGCTTTTGATCTTGAGCTAGATTTAATGAAAACAACATTGGATGAAGTTTGATGATTTTTTTTTTTAACAAGTTGACTCACTCCGTCTCCCACTCACTACACCACCCAATGTTACTTCTGCCAAAATCCAGTATTGACATCTTTGCCTGCTCACTGCGTGTGTTTTTGTGTGGGTCTATGTGTGTTTTTTGAACTGCTCTGAGGACATCCAGTTTGAGTGTTTCTCCTCCAATGCTCTTTCCGGTTGAGGAACAGTAGTTTTTCTGTTGATGGGGCTTATGGATTGGCACATTGAGCGTCCCTGCCCCCACTCGCTCGCCCACACATGCAAAAAAACACACAGGGGCGAGCTACGTTCAGGTTTTGTTGCACTGGTCAGGTGACAGGAGGAGTACTTTTTGAGAAAGAGCATTATTGTGTACTAAAGTAACACTATTGAAACCGGACAACAGTCCTGTCATGGTAACCACTTCGCTGGTTTGTTGTTTGTTCATGTATTGTAGAAAACTTAAGGTCAGACACACACAGAGCTCTTTCATATGAATCACCATGCATCATGCATATAATGGAAACACGTGTTCTGTGCATTGGTTTTCAGCTCTAGTTATCAGAAAAATAACCTCAGGCCTCAACGATGCAATAAAAAATGTAAACCCTTACTTATAATTCTTTAGATTTGGACTGAGAGAAATGATTCTCTTTACTAACATGATTAATGGGGATGTCACACACTGACAGTGCTGTACCAGAGGAGTCTTTGTGTTTCTTCGTTTTGATGGTGTTTTGAAGCTCCAGTGCAGGGATTCATCTAGTGGCAGGCAGAGGTGTACTTTTGGAAGTTGGTGGCTCTCGAATTGACTGACTAAATCCTTTATTTAAAAAAAAAAAAAAAAGACAAATCTATGGGATTCAGGAATGAAAAAGGAAATGACCATGAGAGTTAGCCCCTTAAAGTTGTTTTTGTGATATTTAATGTCATCAAAGATTTTTCGTTAGGATTAAATAGTCATCTGTTGGTTGAGAAGCTTCCACAACCTCCATGCCTGCTTTTAGTGACACACTTTCAATCAAGAGGTTAAGAGGTTAAAATGACAGTTGTGCTTCTAATGGACTAACTCAATTAATGAGTTAAATCCTCTTGACCCTAAATGCAAGGCTCTTGAAGTCATGGAAAAGGAAAAGCAAACTTCAGACAGTTTACGCACGTTAAGATTACTTATTCTACCTTTACACTTCATCTTTTCACCATGATTATTTTCTTTTTGACATTTTTTTTAACATCACAGAAATTAATAAAAAAAGAACAGACAAACACAACAAAGTAAAAAAAAAAAAAAAGATCTGCCACCCTACAGTGTGAAAAGCATGTATGTCAGTTCAATTGATGATTCAAATGTCCATAAGTGGATTGAAGTTTGGGATTGGAGTCCATAAAACCAAGACAGAGCAAGGTTGAGGGAGGCCCAAGATAGAGGGAAAAGCCGAGATCAGCATGGCTCTGAACTAGTGCTCATTCGACTACAAAATGTAATCGTGATAAATCAATGAGGTTTTATTTATCACAATTTATCACCATTTTTGTATATCTAATTTTGGGCTTTTGCCTTTATTTAATAGGACAGTTGATTGAGTTGGAAATTGGGAGAGAGAGCGGGGAATATCATGCGGGAAAAGAGCCTCAGGTTGGACTTGAACCCGGGCCGCTTGCTTGGAGGACTATAGCCTCCGTACATGGTGTGTGACCTAACCACTAGGCCAACTGCGCCCCAGATTAAACACAATTTTCAAATACATTTTCCTTTTTAAAATTTAACAATAAAAAAAAAAAAGTAAACTTAAAATGCAAATGAAGCTACTAGCAGGATGTTGCATCACGGCCCAAATTGTTGATTGAGGATTTTGGGGAGGCGTAAACAGATTTCGAGTGGGCCCCAGGTCTCCCTGGCCAGACCCTGGATACGTCTGCACATGCTGTGAATGACTTGATTGTGAGATGTGTTCCACGAGTTTGTGATAGTGTGACAGTCTGGTGAGGGGACATCAGTGGGATCTGTGTGTTAATGATGCTGATCTTTTCTCCGTTCTTTTTACGGTAAAAAGAGACTTGAATCTGCAGCACAGCTCTTTCATTTCACTGAGTCCGCAGAACTTTTGGTGAACTCATGATTAAACAAAGTTATATATCACGTCATCAGTCCGTAATGATCCACTCCTTTGATCGCAGGTCTCCCTGATTAAAGTGCACGAGGCTCGGTGTTGCATATGAAGCACACATTTTGAAGGAATGTTATGTTCACATAAACAACAATAGCGACACAAGATCAGGAACCTTCGCACTTTGTGACTATATTGCATATTTTGGTCTTGCCAGTTAACCCTCCCCCCCCCCCCCCCGGTCACCCAGTGCTATAATAACATTAAAACTTAGTCCTATATCTTCACTTAACAAAACAACAAACAAAGATATGACTAAATGTAAAATAATCAATAATTCCAAACAATATGAATAGCTCCAACAGGAGAACCCAGGCTGTGAAAGATCCTGATCTCATGTCCTCAAGGATCAAAACAATACATTATTTAATAAAAACAATAGAGACATTAGGCTTGTACATTTTGTATTTTTGTAAGTGACTCTGTTGACTTTCTGGTTTCCGGGTTAGCCTGCACGGCAGGCTCCGTCACCATCTGTTGACTTAATTTGTTAGCAGAGTTAACAGCTCGTTAGCAGCCTCTTTGGTCGAATCCTGTCAGGTGAATTACTTTTTCCCTGTCCATGCCTTCGCTTTCGTGCGCAGTGACATCACACATCTTCTGCTGATGGAATCTCCTGTTGGGGGGTTGTCTCAGCAGCAGGTTTAAGCCAGTCGCCGGGTCACAACATGGAACCGGACATCTGCCTTGGAGAGTGACGTGACGTCACGTTGCACGTCTTACTCCAGCAGCTTTACTATGCACACAGGGACACGGTAAGGCGGGGGGAAACCCTCAGACACACACACAAACACACGCACAAACACAACTGCCACACTCACTAATCCAATTAGGACATGAGTTTGTAGCAGCCTTGCCCGGGCTGCCTCGGACACACGCTGATCCAATTATTACTGGATGGATACACGGGGCAATCCCAGTGTTTTCCCAGCTCAAAGGTGCTTAACTGGCACTCTGCCACTGCATCAGGTGGACACATCATACGCACAAGGGATCCCCTTGCTATTTCTGTGGATGCACACACACATACACACACACACTGCCTGCTCCATGAGTCAGCAAAGATGAGGAAGAAGCCAAGAAGTGACTTCTAAGCAGTCACTAGAGATGAAGAGAGTGAACCGGAAACCCAGAGCTTAGCCAGAGACTTTCCCTTTACGCACAAGACAAACTCCATGTCACGTGCCAGAGAACATCTCAGATACACACACTCTGGAAATTATTAACAGGAATGCAGAACAATCAACGGATGGAAGACCTTCACCCACCCAACGTGCACTCGTTTTCCATGTGCTAGAAAACCATTGATACCATTTGGAGTGAGCGAATGTGTGTGTGTGTATTTTCTGAGAGCCTCTTCAGTGAACAACACTCTCCAAACAAGGCCACAAGTCCATACAGAGGCCCTTAACTGACACTCAGTTTGAAGTGAGGCTGTGCAGAGCTGTTATATTCTCTTTTATTCTCTTTGACACACACGCACCCTGCACACCATATTAACAGCTGTCTCTAGTAAAAACAATGGCCTATCCTCTCTGCATGTGCTAAACTGTGCTGTCGCGTTCAAGCCATGCACTCACATGCATGCATACACCACATAAACAAATAAACAGCAAACGACATGCAGGAATAAAAGTCAAGTCCATGTTTTGGGTGGAGGAAAGCTCATTAAAAGGGTGACAGAGCCAAAGTGAGTGAGTCTGTCATGTTTCTAATGCTAATGTACCATTCATATGTGTCATAGAGCGATGAAGACTCTAAGTGCAGAGAGCTTTGTTGAAGCACTGGCACACAATCAAAGCTCCGCTGTCCACTCTGTCTGTCAATCTACTCTGTTTATGTGACTCTACACCTCCCTGTTTCTGTCTGTCACTTTCTGTTTATTTGTGCCTCTGTCTCTGTTTCTACACTTCCCTGTCTCTGTGTGTCTGCCTCTCTGTCGCACCAGTCACCTCCTTTTGTCTGTTTCCCTGTTATTTAATTCTCTGTCTCTTTCCCTGTTTCTTTGTCTCTCATGTCTTAGTACATGTCAGCTTTCTTTACACACAGAGTCATTCACACTTATACACAGTACAGTATAACAAAACAAAGACAGAAAGCTAGCACAGCTCCTCTAATAGAATTGACAAAGTGAATACTGAAGTAACAAAAATTGCCATCCAACAGACACTCATCACAAGTCTTCAGAATTCATGTCTTCATACATACAAATAGTATAATGTACATATTTGCACATACATTTTGATAAAGATAAATGACCTTTATAACTATATCTCTAACCGCCCTGTGTTAACAGACATTCATTTCAAGTAAAGGGAAACAAAAGACATTACACAATTAGCCTAACAGACATATTTTAGCTTTTATCCAAATTTACACCTTATTTCATACTCAATTTTCTATTTCTTTAACAGAGTCAATGTTTGATTATGGTTGAATAAATATCTGAAGATACTGTTTTAACAACATTTTAAACCGATCTTTATTACTTACTTGAGTAATACAAACTAGCAAAGACTTCCACCTGACCATGGCTCTGTAAAGGACGGTTTCCTTGTTTTCACTTTTGGAATATAAACCTTTTTTGTTGTTGTTGTTGCATATCTTGTTTGATAATTATGTTGAGCAAACTGAGAGGATAATCTTTCAGATAATACCTTTGGTGATTGTGTAACAAGTATATTTCTGAGAAAATGTAACAAAGCATAGGTGGCTCTCTGTGTAACAGTAATCCAGCCAAGACTGTCCGGAGACGACTCTCTCTCGTTTACTGGCCCCTCTGCGGAAAGATAATACATTTAGTGTCACAAAATGTAACAATGTTCGAAATTTTATTCTGAGAAATATCAGCTTTGATTTTCACTCATTTATAATTGTTGGAACTAGATAAAAAAAAAGTTAAAGAATCAGAAATCAGTGTGACAGTCTGCTTTAAAGACTACCAACTGGATGTCAAACACTAATCTGTAAAGAGTTTTTCCTTATATGTTGGGGAATCTCTTTTTCTCTTTTTATTTGTGTTTCACCATAGTTGACTTTCAATTTACAACATATTTTGGATCCATAGGGTCATAGTTCACTGTCAACTGTGTGTGTGATGTCTTCTTGCAGCACAACAGCAACTGGGTGTGTTGACATCTAGGCACTATCTTTTAGCTTTATGCATTAGTGTCCTTATCTGTGGTGAAAAGTGTGTGTGTGTGTGTGTGTGTGTGTGTGTGTGTTATAGGTGTGAGACTTGCAGGGTAACTCATGATACTATATGATATGACACGACACACCAGCTTACAACACAAACCCTACACTATGCTACGCTATGAAATGATACCTGGTACATGGTTCACGATCATATTCTGATTCTGATTGAAAATATGATTTACTGAAGAAGATAAAATTCCCCCCCCAAAAACGTTCAGAATAAGTGTCACTCGTGTTACGTCAATGTTGTGTCAGTTTCACCTCATGCTCAATCTCTTCATTTCTTTTTTCAGCTGTCCAACATCATCCCGCTGTCTTTTTCCTTTTCTTTATTGATCCCATTGTCAGCTTTTTCTTTAGCCAATGAACTTCCCTTCATGTTACCTTCTTTCATGTCATAAGCACCACTGTGAGGAGTCACCAAGAGGTGACACCCTGGGTCAAATTGGCAGTAAATCCGTTTAGAGCACCAATTGTATATATTTTTTAGAATAATAATACTTTGCTCTAGCAATTAAATAATCGTTCATCATCATCACGTCAGGATGATGATATATTGCTGAATCAAATGTTTGTCCCATCCTTAGTGTGTTATTTAGAGTCTCATCCAGCCCTGGACAGCTCTCTCTGTTTCCCAGGCGAGCAGCATATGCTCGCAGTTGTCCGACGTGTGGGGACGGCCTGTCTGACATGGAAAGTGAAGGGAGGAGAGAAACCTTGGTTTGAGCCTGAGGGGACATGTGTGTGGGGGGGGGTAGCACATAGCTCTGGGGAGGTTTGACGATGTACAATAGAAGTGTGTGTGTGTGTGTGTGTGTGTGTGTGTGTGTGGGGGGGGGGGTGTCTGCCTGAGGTAATCTAGGCGGATGTTGATGCTGATGTGTTCTGATGGACTCTTACACAGACACAGACCCTTCCTTTGACTCACAGACAAGATGCACGTATCCCCTGTGGGATGGCTTGAGGAACACACACACACACACACACACACACACACACACACACACACACACACACACACACACACACACACACACGCACACACGCACACACATATTCATATGCTTGCCAGGTTGGATATCTGCAGGAGCCACTCATGGATCTTGTTGTAGCAGGAGAGAGGGATCAGGGCTGTGAGGGGAGTGTGGGATTGTCAGGATGTTTCTCTGCAGTTCTTCTGAGACTACAGCTGCACTTGAAACCTCTCATTGTGAGTCTGTGTTTTTTTTGTTTTGTTTTTTGCCTGCTGAGAAAATCTGTGTGAAATTGAATCGGGACTTCTCTGGGTTTCTTGCTCACCTCTGGCTCACCCTTACACATGCATAATGTTCTGTTCTGTCTCTGCCTATAGTCTCGGCCATGAATAGTCCTTATTGAGCGGCTGTGGGAGTGTGTGAGGGAGTTTTTCCGGTTGCATGGCTGACTTCTCTCAGGGCACTGACCGCAAAAAGTTTAGGACAGCGACCAGAGGGTGCGGACACCGATAAAGACGGATGATGAGGCTAGATGAGGAGAGCGAGGCGGCACTCAAGTCGTAGCTCTAAGCCAAAGACTTTTCCTCATCCTCTCCCTGACTCACTGCACATAATAAGACATTAAAACATGAGTAAAACACTTACATTAGCCTTCAGTGGACGGGGTCTCTGGCACGCCGACACAAAAAAGATGTCTGTACACTTGCAAAGACAAAGATACAAACACACAATCTTGCAGACACAAAAAGAGCCAATGGGTTAATGTGAGCTGTGTGTGACGCCAACCGTATGCTCGTTATAATAGTGCTGGGAGCCTCTAAATGACAGATATCACACAGACACACACACATACACAATTGATGAGGATTTTGAGATCAAAACATTTATCACAAGTGACTGCCCATTTATTAGAAGAAACGGAAAATGACCTCATTATCAGAGCAGTCCTCTCAGTTGGCTGTAAGACACTGAAATCCTTTCTCAAGACTCAACCACTGTTCTGAGATTCTCTGAAAAAATAAAAAAATGTAGATAAAGAAAGAAGCAGTTTTGTGAACATACTCAGTAAAACAAAGAGAAAGGTGGAGGTTTCAAATGGGACAGATATCAGTGTAGATTTAGAAACAAAACTGTACAAAGGACCTGATAAATGACCTTAAAGGCTCTTGATGTGACTGAATTTATAGGAATATCCTTTCACACTGTTAACAACTTTTCAGTAAGCTGCCAGCTATTCATACTTGAATGCATCTATTGTCCCTCATGGGCTGCTGTAGGTGAGTTGTGGGAACTGGTGACGAAGGGATTCTTTCCAGTGCAATCTGGCTGTGCAAGATGGTTTTGATGGGGTGTTTTTTTCTGAATAGAAGGGGAGAAAACTAAATGGTAAAAATAGCCAAAATGTAACAATGAATGTTATTTATTTAACATCAAAAAGATAGATTTATTTATATTTTGTGTATGGCAGTGTTCCCTTCTGAAGTAAGTTTCCAGCAGTAGGAATAAAACATGGATGTGTGGTGAAACGAACCAGAGCATTCGTTAAAATTTGTGATGTCTTTTTTTTCTGACTCTTTCAATGAACACACATTACAAGTGTGTGCATTTCTGCCCATGTATGTGTGTGGTTGTGAGTGGGGTTAAGAGGCTATCCCTCGCACACAGCAAAGAAAAGGGCGTCCACACAATTGCATATCTTGGTTAATCTCCCATGAGTTATTGTTTTTTGTAAGTGACTGTAAGATATAAGTGTCATGTTGTGTCTTCCAGCATTCTGCAAGGTGCTCCTCTGCCCCGTCTCTGACATCATGCTATATCAGGTCCATTGACTCAGCTGCTGTGGTAGAAATCCTGATTGATAAGAGAAAGACTCGGTGAAAAGGTGGCAATGATCTTTTAAATGTGGGTATTCCATTTGTTTTAGTTATAGAGTAAGACTGAACTCATCAATTTGGTATATTAATATATATGCAGTTTACAACTCCCCATTAGTCTCCATTGGTACTACTTGCTATGTATTGTCTTCAGTGTCTTTGGAGGAGCTTTTTTAAAGTACGACTGCATTCATAATTACATTGTAAAATGCTGTTAGAACTGTTTATGAGAGTTTCAGTTTTGTGGAAAACTTTGGCATGAAATACATTTAGCAACAAAAAAGTTAGCCTATCTCTGGACACTACACTGACTTAAACAATGCTGTAATGCAGTCCAGTGGGTGATGACAACAACATCATAAAAGCCAGTTTCAGTGAGATGTTAACGCGTACATCTAGGTGCTAGCATAAAATTGAACCCTATATAAGAGGAGTAAGATCATTTATAAAATCAGTCGACACTTCACTGAAACCGTAGTTGTGGGCTACCATGGTAACACATGTCAAAGCTGCAGGCTCTGAGAGAGTGACATAATCGTATGAGTTAATGGTGCCGACTAGGGTGTCCAAAAAGTTACAAACTACTAGTCAATCAATCAAAGTTAGTTCTGTGTGTATACCAGCCTTGACGAGTGATAAAAGATTTTGCTTTATTAGAAAAAAAGAGTTTAGAGTTTTACTCGTTCTACAGACTAAAACTCAGGATATTTTGACTTCTACTACATCACTTTATAACTTCCATCGTTTGTGGGTCCACCAACTTTACCAAAGTTGTAAAATTCTCAATTATTCAATTTTAGATTTGCAGCACAGAAAATGGTTTAACAATCCTGTTAGCCTGTTGCTAACTGACATCACATGTCTCTGTAAACCTCTCTTTGGTGAAACTGTTTGATCTCATCACAGACATTTCTCTGGTGTGTAAAAAATTGCTAAACTATGACCAACGACATAAGCATAATCTGTAATACTCCCTTAAAACAACGTTTTGTAATACGGCCTGCATTCCTGTGTGAACTCTCGCCTGTCTCTCATTGGTCAGACTGTAAAGTGGCTGGAAAAAATGGGTTAATGGGACAGAGACATAGTGTTAGTATTTGTAGTTTATCACTGATCTGACAGATCCAGCCTCTGTCCTGCTCTTCACTCTCCTCTGCATTCCTTTCATCTGTGAACCTGTTTCTTTTTCCTCTGCATGACTTCATGACTGTTACGACAAATCGTAGATTTACTTTTATTGCACTTCGGAGAGCTATTAGGCAATCGTCTGCACTACTTGTCTTTAGTAAGGGATAAACCTGACCACTAAGGTATCTGAGGAATCCACAGCATCAACACATTCTGGTCTGATAACTCTGTAACAGCCTGATTCCTATCACCTGCGATGGTGTAACTGTCTGAGCGTGTTTTTGTGCATGTTGGTTGGATCCTCATACCATAATAGGCTCCTTCGAATAACTGTCCCATAATTCTAGTCTTGTGTAGATACATTCAGCTCTGGCCTCAAAAGGAAAACGGAGTCGAGGAAGGTAGTTGCCGTAACTCTCGCTTACAATCTCTGTTTCAAACACGGAATATGCTGGACTCTATTTCCCCTCGCTGTCTGATTCCATGTCAGACAGCGAGGTTTCCGGAAGGAATTCCAGGCATCCCGAGGAACTATCTTCCTGATTCCTGAAGGCTTAGTATTATACTGATCCTGTCTAGATCATTGGCCAAGATACAGTACTTACTCTCTCAAACACACAGAGAGTCCAACAAGCCAAGATATCCACTTAGATGAGCTGAATTTACGCCGTGACAGAGCAGCGGAGAATGCTGCTGTAATCCCAGCCGTGCCAAACCACGAGGGATGAATTCCACTGGTGATGCTGAGCTGGCAAACACACATAGGAATACCACAGAGGCAACAGAATATGCAGAATATGTTCAGGAGAGATAAGAGGAAAGAAGACAGAAGGAGAAAGACGATGTCTCACTTATTAACTGAAGTACATGCTTATGAGATGAGAGGTGAGCTTCCATCCCTTCTCCTCTCCTTACCTCACCCTCATGCTGCTCTTAGGTTAATTTTTCCTCTGTGAGGGTAGAGTTTAATGTCTTCACTTACTGTTTAAGACAATGCAGAGTCAGCTGTGGAGGTGTTTTCCACTAAGAGTAACATCTATAATACATGGCCAACAGTATAGATACTCAAACATTACACCAATATGTGATTCTTAAATGTCTCAGTCAAAACTCATTGGCGTGGTGCATTAGATTGCGTAGCCGTTATGTCGCATGCACAGAGGCTATTGTCCTTCAAATAGAGCGCCCCCCCAAAAAATTGGGGGCGGTCTATTAAAAAAAATTAAAATCAGTGACCAGTGATTTTATTTATTTATGATTTACTCCATGTTTTGCTGTATTTATGGAGCAAGTAAACCGTTACCACACAAACCTTCCCCTAAAAGAGGGAACATCTAAGAGAGCGGTTCTCTCCTTTAGTAGAGTTTTGAAGACTTGAAACTTGAGCACTGAAGCCGTTTTTGCAGTTTGTAGAAGTTGAGAAGCTTACTAATAAACAGTATTTTGTATTTTTTCATCAATTCATCATATGTGTGTGTGAGTGTATTCACTCCCTCTGTTGTGGCAGCAGAGTTTCGGCGCTTTGAGTGTGAACCATCTGAATATAATCAGAAATATTTCACACTCATCGCCAATTCCCACTTGTTTCAAATTTGAGATGTCACACTCCACAGTGGACGGCAGCTGAGTGAGTGCTTTGGAGTGTGTGTGAGTGTGCAGCCATTGGAGTGCTGTGTCCATGAAAGACTCTTCTCGCCCCACTCGGCGGGAGTAGAGGAGTGGGCTGCCGTGGAATTGAGAACCCTCATCCCCATTCACTACAGTGGGAGTGAGCCACGAGGTTTGCTGTAAGTGCTGCTGGGCACTATTACTGTGAAAAGGACCCCTCTCTGGGGTGTCCTTTCAAGTGTCTGCTAAAGGGGACTCTACTGAGAGCCATGGCCAACTAGTGTGAGTGAGTGTATGTGTGTGTGTGTGTGTCTGTGTCTGTGGACCAATCACTTGTATATTGTGTTGCCGGGAAGGTTTGTGCAGCTGAAACCAGATCAGGTTTGTGTGACAGCCACCGCGTGAGTGTGCATTTATAGAGCGATACGTTTGTGTGCCAGGTTACAGTATTAATAGACGGCAGAGTGTTTGTACAGGGCACTAATAGCCACATGGTTGATACTAGTGGATCAGTTTCCATCACACTCTGTGTCGTAGAAGCGCCTGATTCAGCAGGTGTCCCCCCTCCCTGAATGTCCTCGATGTTCTCTGGCTCCCTGGAGAGGGTCTGAGTGTCCTAAGGAGGGTTTGCCTTGTGATGCGACCAGACGGCCCCTCTCCTGCCAGGGGTCAAGTTCACACCTAACATATGAAACCAGGGAGGTGATATCTTTTAGTCTTAGGGAGAGGGCTAAGGTCTATGGAAGAGCAGGACAACCTTGTAAATGCTTATAAAGCAATTTATTAATTGATATTTACTCTGTTTTTTTTTTTTTTTTTTTTTTTTTTTTTTTTAAACTTGCAATTACATTATTGTTTGAATGAAATATTTTCCATCTAATAAAAACACAGAAAAGAACATTACATTAAAGGAGGAGGCAAAGGTTATATTTTATTTCTAATATTCATTTTTATTACCCATTGGCTTTTAATTTACATTTGGTAATTCTGGGACCTTGTCACAAATCTTTGCTAATGGAGTATGAGAGCTCTTATTGGGTATCATCTGTTCTTAATGGGGACATGCACTCTTCAAATGTTCAGGATGGAAGTGATTCATTTGTGGTCGGGGTGATCTTGGAGTAGAAGCTAATGTAGAAGGGGAAAAAAAACCTTGGTGTCAGTCAACAAAAGATAATTAAGTGTGTCTTGAGTGAAGTCTTTCTCAATCAGCAAAACGCAACACAGTAAAGAAGTTTGAAGCCCAGTGTGGCCATCCAAGGTATTAGCATGACTTGTGATTGGATACAAAATTATCAGAAGGCGTTCCAGTTGTATTGGTTAAAGAATGGATGGCTGTTTAACTCTAAAATCTCAGCTTTTATAGATCTAGATAACCTTTGTATGTTTTCATAGTTTTTTTGAACTTTTTTTTTTGTACCGCTGGAGAAAACAAACAAACATATGTTGTGCCTAATAAGGCATCATTTTGGCCCTAAAAGCCTCATTAGTGCTGCCTGGTCAACACCTGAAGTTTTCTGTGAAGTGGATTATGGTGATACTTGGCGGGACGTGCCCTGTTTTCAGTTTAACTGTCATGTTTTTGTTGTTTTGTAAGTTTTTCTACTTAAATTGGTTATGAGAAGAGATTTTTCATTTGAGTGTCATAGAGTTTTATATTAACCCATTCAGGGGGAGTCATAAAGAAGTGCTGTGTGAACAGAAAGTTCCCTCTCGATTTATGAGGTGTTATGAAGAGTTTGGCAACTTCAATGTGGGTGCTGTCATTTATGGGATTTGGGGGATCATGTTACCGTGCAACACTGTAAAATGACAGGTGGTGTGATAATGCTCGAAGCACATACACATTCATGTGTAAGTGTGCACACATGCACATGGGTGTTACACAAGCCCATAATTACACTGTCAGGAGGAGGCTGACTGGAATAATGCAAACATGAAAACAGTGGGGCAGAACACATACGTGCACACAGACACACACACTTAAACAGCATCATGAGTTGGCAGTGGGCTCCTTTTCCACCTCAGGTCAGGTTTAGTTCAAGCACAAAGAGTGTGTGTGTGTGTGTGTGTGTGTGTGTGTGTGTGTGTGTGTGTGTGTGTGTGTGTGTGTGTGTGTGTGTGTGTGTGTGTGTGTGTGTGCGTGTGTGTGTGTAGGTATGCGTGTGTGCGTGTGTGTGTGTGTGTGTGTGCGTGCAAGCGTGTGTGTGGTAACCCTGCTCCAGTTTTATTTTTAAAGTGAGCTCAGACAAAGGCCTCTAGTCAGGCCGCTCTGAGAACAGGACCTTGGGAACATGACCAGTGGCTGTTGCGTCACAGTGTGTGTATGTGTAAGTCTGTGTATTTGTGCGGATGTGTGTGTTAGAGAGAGAGAGAGAGAGAGAGAGAGAGAGAGAGAGAGACAGAGAGAGAGAGAGAGAGTATCCGACTTCTGTCTTGTAAAGAAGTCACTTGTTCAGGCTGAAAAGGAACAAAAAGGAAAAAGCTCTTGAAAATCTTTGCCAGATGTGGGAGAGTGCACACACACACACACACACACACACACACACACACACACACACACACACACACACACACACACACACACACACACACACACACACACACACACACACACTCTCCAACATTATAACCCTGAAAGCAGGCTTAGTGGAGCTTTGAATGTCAAAGGACGTCACTTTGTGATGTCATAGGAAAGATTTTATATGTGATAGGAGCAATTCATCCCCCCAACACATACACACAATAGACACAGCAGTTGGAGTTTAATACACACACCACACTCAGCAGAGTACTTTCTCCACAGGTTTAAATTGGAAAAAGGAAAGATGAGAAGAAGAAAGAGGTGAGGTAGGATGATGGAGAGAGAAAGGAGATGAGAGAGAAGGAAACAGCAGGAGAGGATACAAGAAGAGGAGCAGGGGCAAAGGTAAAAAAGTGGAGAGGAAACAAGAGGAGAGGAGAGGAGAGGAAAATAGGGGAAAGCTAAATGATATGTGAGGAGAACACAGGAGAGAAAGAAGAGATAAGAAAAGTCAAGGAAAACAAAGAGGGGGAAACTCAGGAGGAGAGTGGAGGAAACAAGAAAGGAAGAGAATAGGGGAAACAATAGTTGTTGTGGGAATGGGAAAGGTGAGCAAAGGGAAGGAGAAAAGACAAGAAAGGAGTAGAGGTAAAGAGATGGACGATCAGAGAGTTCTCCTCTGTGTTCTTGTACCTGCAGACATCAGAGGACTCCAGGCCAGCCTCACTAACATCACAAATAAACAGACAAACACATACACATACAGAAACACACACTTACACATACACACAAGTGTAATGTCTCCCATAACTGCTGTGCTGCCAGAGCTCCTCTTTTTTTCTTGTCTTTTTTTTCTTACTCTGTTTTCAAGACTTTTTTTTCCAGTGCTCATGACGCACTCTGGCATAATGAAACTGTTAAGAGGAGTCCGATGGAGGCTGGATGGAGTAGGTCAGGTTGGGGTGGGGTGGGTTTTAGGGCGGGAGGGGGGTATGGGTGTGAGGGTGTAAAGGGACACCACACCAGGGCACTATATTTACAACGCCTCTTTAACACACAGTCTATTTTTAGCAGCCAGATCTTTTCTCAGCATCCACTGCACACTGCTGCACCGTCACAATCGCAGGCGTCAGATGGCACCGGTGGATTTACGCTGCGCCACGCTGCCAAAGGGAACACGCCTTATCCTGTAGCAAGTTCTAATACAAACCCAACCTTGCCAGGCTCCAGCTGCCCCTCACCCCTTCACACTAGCACATTCAGGACATTCTCTCCTTAGCCTCTCCGTGTGATTTTTAGTCTTTTCTTCTTTCGTCTTTTACAGTCTGATTTGACTTTCTTGTAAGTTTCTGTTTCAAGTTCCCCTATCAAACAGTTTAACTTCACATCAAAGTCCAACATGAATATTCTTACAGTTCTTATTTTTTCTTACACTTATAGTCCGTATTCTCATATTAGTATGTCAAGTCGCCACCATTCACATGTAAATCCCCATTTTATTGCCCACATTTTTAGTTTATAACACTGAATGGTGTCCAAAAGAGATGTCTGTGTTTCTCTTTTAGAGCCCAGCTCAACATAATACACCAAAACACCTTACATTCACTTCAACCTATCTCAGCGAGTATGTAATAAATGACACTCCAATGTTAGCCACAGCCCATAGATATCATGGTCACAGTTGAAAACACATACACATACTCCTCATGCAAACAATTTGTACACAACACACACATATCTGGATAGAAATGTTTCTGTCTCCATCAATCATATCTACATTTATCACTCACATTAAGCTATAGTCTGTGTGTCTGTCTCTCCAATAGTCACAGTACCAACAAAAGACAATGTGCCTTATGACATGACATGAAATCTACAAGCAGCCTGTTGCAAAGCAGTCCACTAAGTTAGCATGATGGCCGGTTAAAGCCAATCACACTTTATGGGTTGCCAATCTAATTTTAAAGGTGCCAATGTCACCCTAGGTTACTCTCTGTAAACGGCCCTGTTCACATGCAACAAAAAACACCTGACTCTTGGTTTCTGGCACAGGAGAATGATTCATTCATAGTATCATGCCCCTCTGGACTGCTTCACTGTGTCACTGTTTCTGTCAAGTAGGGCAAGAACATCAATAACACACACACTATTCAGGAAGAAACCCTGTTACACAATTGATCATATTTATTTATGAAGAATTTTTACAAAACACGCACATGAACTGCACACTCTGCCTAAAGACACAATTCCAAACTAACACTGACGTCTTGAGGTCAGTGTGTTTCTCAGCCTGACGCCTGAGGGGAAGCTGCTGAAATATTGGTTTCCTTTATACTCGTACAAAATTCCTGCGAGGCTTTCATGTGAGAATATTTGAGATTTTTCTTCCTTACAGTAAAAGTGCTTCGATAAGCTGTTTTCAAATTCAGCCTTTTTAAACTCCTGCCCTCACAAACATTTACTGTTTAACACTGAGACACTGGTTTGTTTAATGGTTGTTGTATATGTGTTGTCACAGAGAACAGACAAGGTTAAGATTACCCTGAAAAATATTTCTTCAGCCTGAAGTTCCTTTCTTATCCAGTGGTCGATGTAGGATTTTATTGCAAGAATTGTATTACTTTTACAGGTTACAGTGAACAGAAACTCTATGTACTTACTTGGCTATAAAAGAAAAAAATTAATTTACAGGATAAGAAGAATATACTGTACATAACTTTAGGTTTGGTTTGACCTGAAGGTGATTAAGGGATGGGCGGGGGGGATTTCAATATATTTAAATTGAATTAAAAACGTTTGGTATTTTCCTTTGGGTTTTTGGAATAGGAGCGCTCCAGCTGATGTTATATAACCAAAAAACAATGTGTTCAAGACCCCAGTGGCCCCAAAGGCCTATAAGGTTCACTGCATGATGATTTTGTTTGTTTTGGTGTATGATATAAATCATTTAATCAAAGTGCAATTTAATGTCGAAGTGCGGAAGTGCAAAATCCTGCAGTACTGCTTGAGGCTGGCTGCAGAAGGGGCGTAAGTCGCACACCCATTAAAAAGCCAGTTTTTTACAGCATAAATGAACTTGTTTACAGCCTGGTTCAAAGAACGAAATAGGTCTGATTAGGTCATGTCTCGATCGGCACAAACTGTACGGGGAGGGTTTGATAACTCATCTGTTTTGATTTTATAAAGGCTAAACAATATTCATAAAAAAGGCACACAGCTGACCTGATTGACAGACGGGCGCGATGTCACTGTTTGTTTGCTGTGGTCTAATGGTAGCTAATGGGTTATCAATATTTTGTAACTTGAAAATATGGCCTGATATCTCTTTATATTTTCAGTGTCCACTGT
This sequence comes from Tautogolabrus adspersus, assembly GCA_020745685.1. Taxonomy (NCBI): domain Eukaryota; kingdom Metazoa; phylum Chordata; class Actinopteri; order Labriformes; family Labridae; genus Tautogolabrus; species Tautogolabrus adspersus. The sequence goes on along the minus strand of CM036542.1, from coordinate 12,766,943 downwards.
CTTTGTAGCGTGTAATTAATCGGGTAGTGTTAAATAAAAACACATTTTCAGATTCTGAAACGTATATATGAATATCAATCTAAAACACAGCAGTCGGCCTACATGATGACATTTGACTTTCCCATCCTGAGCGTGATGTCACAGAAACATATCCCCCGTGTGAATACGGTTTATTGGCAATCAATCTACCCTGTAGTTCAGGCTTCCCTTTTAAACAGGAGAAACATGTTATTGCACAATGATAGTCTAGGGGGGTCTGTAGGATTCAAGCAGCTTTTTCCCTCAAGGGGACTAATATAGCCACAGCTTTATCCGAAGTCAAAGTTAATCAAATATTTTAGGAATGACATGGCATTGAGTGTGTAAATTGAACAAGTGGTCGTGGGATTGAATGGTTGACCTGTGTCTGTCTGTTTCTTACCTTGTGGGACATGACAGTGCTGTGGCTGTGAAACCATAATAAAGGTATGTGCTGTTGTGTTTAGTTGTTGCTTGTGAGGGAGAGCTGTATTGACGCTGCTCTGAACCCTGAACTGACGCTGTTTGTTGGACCTGGCGCCGTTAACCAGACGGCTTTGGACGCAACCTAGGTGCATATACGTCTGTGTCAGTGTTGCGGGGCTGTCATACGAGGCTGCCGTGGTGCGGGTTAAGGTGTGTGTTTATTCAACAGGGTGTTAACGTCAAGGAAAGCGATGTTTATCCTCACACGTGTCAAGAGTGGAGCATGTGAGTGTGCGTACACCACTTTGCTTTGCCATCATCTCTGCTCTGTCCCCAAACACACACAGAAACATACATACACACACACACACACACACACACACACACACACACACACACACACACACACACACACAGACTGGACTGGACTCAGCATTTTTTGAGTGTTAGTTAACTGACCAGTTCAACCAGTGAACAACTCTATGGTAATTTTCCATGTGTTTGATCGAGGGCAGATGCTCGCTAGCTTTAGCTTTTTCATTGTAATATTTGTTGTGGGTGGTGTTAGAGTGTCACACATCCACAGCAATACACACACGAGATGATTTTAGTGACTACATAGAACCAATTTGGTGCACAGAAAGAGAATACAGTATCACAACATCCGCTATCAACATGCTGCATTTAGGCTCATGCCTCTCTCTGTACTTTTGGGAGAGGGGTCTGTGGCCACTTTCCCAGCTCTCCCTGGGGAGTCTGCTCCAGCTGCTGCAGCTCCATTTCCTCCCAAAGCCTCAATCTCTTCTCACTGACCATAGCCACAGTGTTATGACATCACTATCCAGGCGGCCACGCACACGCAGCTCAGACCAGCACATACGCACTCGTGCAGAGACGTCACACCAAGACGACTGACACACAAACACATTGACGTCTCTCTGATGAAGTTGTAGTTCTCATGGGTGAGCTTTATGGGTTATGAACTATTTCAGAGTTGTTGTGAAACTCTGATATATTTTGTGGGACACACGGTAAGAACATAGATCTTTTTAAAGCGTATTTACATTGTTATAATGTGATAACATTTGCATTTAAGGGCGTGAACACTTGAATGTATCTAGGAATATCACTGTAAACCCATTTTCATTAGCAGTTCTAAATGCATGTTAAACATGTGAGCCAGCAAGACAAATAACAATCAAACAGCTGAGATATTAATAGATGCACTTTTTAACAGCCTCCATACATCGGGCACTCGAACCAACCACTCGACCGCCTGCGCCCCCATATTGGCCTTTTAACCGGGGATATTTTAATGTGACTCCATGGGAAAAGCACAGGTATAAATAATTGATAAATGGCTTGAACCTATATTGTGCTTTTCGAGTCTTCTGACCACTCAAAGTGCTTTTCACACCACAGGTCACACTTTCCTATTCACACCCATTCACACACTGATGCCAGATGCTATGTAAGATGTCCATCAGTATTAACTAATCCCATTCATACACTATAACACACCTCTGACGTAGCAGCGGGAGCAATGGAAGAGTCTCGTCTCTCAACTGGAAAGTCAGGGGTTCAAGTGTCCTCAGGCAGGACACTGAACCCCTGACTTTCCAGTTGAGAGACGACCGACTCTCCCACAGCCGCCCACATTCATCCCTCATTCATAATTAAATGAATGAGGGATGAATTCAGTTTCAGAGGCCTTATCCTGCTTCGAAAAGATCAATAACCTGCTCCTTGTATGTAAGAACTTAAACATAGTGAGGGACAGTCAAGTTCTCAAATTCTCATATTTGTATAAGAAATAAGTGGTGGAGTCTTGATTAACAATTCAAGTTTGTGCATGTTGTCCTGAACGTATAGTGATTCTGTGCTGTAAAGAAAGTGCATATTTGATGGACCTGGGAGGCATCAGTCAGCATGCATGGATAGTCCCTGTTTCCCTGTGGCTCTGGCTTTCGGCACAACAGTCACGTTTTCCACATCGCAGAATACAAATGTGCATATGTGTGTGGGTGGAATTGTTTGCACGTTGACTTTGGAGGATGTGTGGAAAAACAAAATCTGGATGTTTTCTCCAAACTCCTGCTAAAATTGGTTTTGTGTAATTGTAACTTGTGCTTGTGCATTTGAATCTTTCTTTGAACTGAAAATATTTGAGACAAGAAACTATAAGTAGTATTACCTTTGAATATAAGATAAATGATATACAAGTTTGCCTACAAAACGTCAGGACACCAATTTATTTCCTATATGTTGTTTGTCAATGTACCTTACTCTCTGTGTTTACTTTAAATTATTATCACTCAACTCTGTTTTGTTTGCAGTATTATATCTTCACTTTGAAATGAAAGAAAATATTTGTTGTGCTTACTTAATGCACCAAATTCACACAACATTGGTTTATAATTATGCAACACTATTCTAGTGGTAATCATGTGGTGAATGAGTGGACCAGGGAACAGGAATCATGGGACATGTGGCACAGGTTCACGGTTCCCTGCTCATGTCGGGTGTCTCCCTTGCGCTGTCTCTCACCGCCTGTCTTCCCTTGAGGTGAACACTCTCGGTTTTCATGTTCACAAGTCCCACAAGTCAATCTCAGCTGAAAAGAGAAGTGTGAGGGGAAAATAATCTTCTGAGAAATGTTGAGGCGGAAGGATAGAGGGGACAGAGGGGAAGAGCCTCGGGGGGGACATATCCTCTTGTATCAGGACTGCTTGAGTCTCAGCATTGATCTCATGAATAATAGAGCTCCAGTAGCCATGTGACGGTATTAGACGTGACAACCGATGATAGCCTGGATCAGCCACTCCTCAGAGCCACGCACAAACATACTCTTGCATATTTTCGACTACCTTGTAAGTCTGTGACTAATCCAGGCTAATCTGTCCAACTGTGAAAACATTTTAAATGAAAGTATCCAAAAGGTCATTGTTAAGTTCCCTACTCGTCAAGCTGAATCAAAGTTATTTCTGTTTTGGTGACAAATCACTGACTCACAACAGACTCATCAATATGCAAACAGCCTCATAAAAGAATAACAAATTCTCTGCTAAAAAAGACAAGCCTCTGTGTTTCTTTGTATTTCTCAGCTTCTTAATAATACATCGTAAAACAGCTCATTGCTCAGAGCTAATACACACACATGCTGCCGCTGTCATGTTTCGGTCTGTCTCCACTCGTCAGTCATTCACCGTGACAAATCTCTGTGAGAAAAATCTGCAAAGTCTGCATTTTTCTCCCCCAGCAGATTGTATGTTCGGGTTTGTTTTACCTGCTCTCCTTCTCATTTATTCATTCATACAAGCAACTGGTGACTGTCAGGGGGAAGCAGGAGCCCAGTGCAGGTGAGGTGGAAGGACAAGCAGGAAGAAGAGAGGGGTGCAAAGTAACTGAATATATCTTTTCTTCACTTCTAGTTTTTGTTCTTCATACTTATTCGTATACATTTTTAGAGTCAATTTTCTTTTTTTCTTATTTACATTAATATTTACTATTTTCTTTTCTATTTGCACTAACTTAAAAGAACATTTGATAAGCCTACAAAATACAAATCTTCAAAACTTTTTATTTATTATTAGATATTTTTATTGTGTCCCTAAGATGTTCAATTAGATTTTATTTCACAAAAATTAGGAAAAAAAGTTCTTAATATAAATCTTTTTTTCTCCTCTATTAACTGTCACGACCCCTCAAATGATCTTGTGACCCTTTGTCGGGGCCCGATCCTTAGGTTGAACACTGCACTTAACCACACACTTTGTTAAGTAGTTGAAAACAGTCCTACCTTCACCAGCTACCACAGTACAATGCTTAAGCAGTGATTGGCAATTAGTATACACATCACTTTATCAGTCCTAGAGGCCAATTTTTTTTTAAGTCAAAATGTCAACGTTTCCTTTGAATTCATACATGAAATGTAAATACTAAAGACAATGGAGAAGAAGCAATGATGGGTCTTAATCACATACAGGTCATGACACTGTGGAAGACCAACGTTTAACTCAACATGTCAGCTTTTTGTCAATATATAAAATATAATTTCAAATTAAGGAGCTTTAATTTTGCATAAAAGCATTGCTTAATTACAGTAGAGTTCGCATTCTCACCATTCATTGGCCCCTCCACAACATACTTTTACTGTTTTGCTTGAATATGCTTTTACAATTGGCTATTTTCGCAGCGTTGTACTGTTACTATTACTTATGGTAAACCATCGTAACCCACTGTAGGAAGAGGATGAAGAAGGGAAAGAAGTAGACAAAGCAAACAGGAAGGGTAACGGGTTTAATGAGTACACAGGTAGACATGAGTAAAAAAGCTCCCATCAGTGCTTTTCCTGGCACATCGCCTCCCCCCCCCCCCGCCCACAATCACACACCTCGCCCCGAGGCAACAGGAGAATTAACTAGTCTGTCATTATGTTATCGTCCTTTCTATTGCCTGGGCTTTTGGCATGTGTAGCTAACACACACACATCCACACTCATGAACAGACCCATGTAAGCCCCCCGAAAACTTAACCTGATTTACGTTTTGGTAATATGAGGGGATTCCCTGCTCAGACCTGCAGCAGGTAGGCAGCTAAGAGAGAGAGAGAAAGAGTCACATGACCTTACATCACAGGAGTATAGTACAGTTTGTGCTCATTCAGCAAAAAGGTGCCAAGAAGAGAAAAGTGGACCAATTTATAAGTTGTTGCAGAGAGATAAGCTTACATAACAGCTATGGATGATTAAAGTCAGGGCACTGTGTCAAGACTGTAGCTGCTGCATGTCGAGTCACAGTGAGACACTGTGTGAGAGGTTAGAGATGCTGTGACACCAGCTTTGAGATAATTATGAATGAAACTATAGTTTGTAAAGGGGTTAACCAAACATTCTTTGCATCCACATAAGTAATCTGACGCAGGGCCCGAGGCTAAAAAATGCAAGAAACACTCATTGAAAGGCCTCTTTTATACGTAGCAGTACTAGGAAATCACAAGCATAGAAGCTGAAAATCTTAGATTCACACTCAGACAGAGCTCTGTGTATTGAGTTTAGTACATGAATTTAGGGGTATGCACATTGATTCACATTACGTCCCCACTACCTAAGCCCTTCCACTCCCTTAACACTTAAGATTACATAACACACCTTCACCTGCTGATGCAGCACACACACATACACACAGAACACGCAATAACCTGCCCTGACAGAGCTGTTTCAAAGGAATGAACATGCCTTAATACAAAACACATACTATGCAAAGCAGGGAGCCACTATATGCAAATAAAGTAGCCTGTCAAAAGTTGTAATGAACAGGTCATGACACTGTACAATAAAAAAGTTACGTATTTTATTGTTGTATAACAGTGTACTGTGCAACTGTGTTGCAATCAGGACTTTATGGATCCATTAAGGTTTTTATTCATGAATTTGAAAAGGCAGATTAAGACGTCATCTTTGTGTAAAAATTACACTCATTATTAATGTTTTTTTAATATAAGATTGGATAAGTGGCTCTTAAAGGGATAAGAGGTTTGTCATTCCACTTTTTGCTCTCTCATCCTTTATAGCATCTTCCAGCTCATTTGGCCTTTTTTGGATTTGATTTTCACAGTATTTTCCAGGGTTATCTCAATTTGAAGCTGGCAGCTGTTTTCAGTGCTTCTATAAACTTAATTTCTGCTTAAGTATAACATATAACAGGCAGCAAACATTAAGAAATAGCTTACTAGCAGGTAAAACAAGTTGAACATTCAGCTGCTAATGAGCCAAAATATTTCATTATTAAAGGAGCAATATGTAACTCTGACACATAGTTTTTAAAATTGGTTCTGAAGTCCAAATTCAAAACATTAGAGAGTGCTGTCTCCCCCGCCCACTCCTACCTAGAGTTGATGTGCATGCTGTTTGCCATGACGCGGACACAGAAGCTTCAGCATCTCCAATATTTATCAAGTTTTACCACGTTGTGTGGAGCTTTTAGAAAAATGCCGAGGCTTTTTAGTTCGGGAGGAATCAGCTAGTCTTGCATCTGGCCAACTGAGGTGCGTCCAAAACAGCTGTGTGGGGGGGCCTTCAGTCCGTCTACCTTCTCTGGTTAAAACAAATACTGTCATGATTTGGTCTGTTTTAGTTTTGTATTTCAGAGTTTAGATTTATTTCTCTTGTTTTAGTTCTCATTCTTCCCTGGTGTTTGTTTCCCTTGTGTTTCCTAGTTTAGTTTAGTGTTTCATGTGTTATTTTGTGTCCCATGTTCGAGTGTGTATTTTTGTTGTTATAATTGAGTTCTCTGTGTCTTAGTGTAAGAGACAATTCTTGACCGGCATTGAAACTTAGGAGGACGACATACTCGCTTCTGCATTGTTGTCAGAGAAGCCAGCACTTCAACATAGCATGTTTCCTTTATGTCTGATGAGATAGTAAGGTCAATTCAGTAGATATCTTTCATATTGCTCCTTTAAGATGAGAAAATGTGGTTTGATATTGGACGTTATCAGTTAGTCAACAACAGCTACAAATGTATGCTAATGTTGCTGTTTTGATTAGATGCCTTTTTAACTGAATAAGTATTGATATGTAAGTGTTTTGCTTACAATTTCTTTCAGCTGCCACAAAAAAAACAGTTTTGCACCTTTTAATCAAGAAAATATACACTGACTGTTACAGATACAACTAAGCGACAACCTCTGGTGTTGAAAAATTAAGCCGATGCGGAAGTGCAAAATCTTGCATTGGTCGAGTGTCCACTTGAGGCTGGATGCAGAAGCATCAAAAGTCATATAGACAACCAATTAAAAAAAGCCAGTTTTTTACAACAGAATTTAACATGTATACAGCCTGATTAAAAAAACAAAATTGGTCTGATTAGCTCATGTCTCTATTGACACACTGTACGGGGGATTCATTTTTTGATAACTCATCAGTTTTGATTTAATGAAAGATAAGTGTTATTCACAATAAGGCCCCGTGCGCAGTGTAGCTGTTTGTCAGGAGGCTTAAGGCCCGCCTCAGCTCTAAGCCTGTTAGGTTGACTGAAAGTTATGGTGAGACAGCATTTTCAGCATGGCAACTGCCATCAATGGGCGTCCAAAGCCCCCTGCAGTAACCAATAAGTGACATCACTCAGGCTTCGTCCATGAATATTTACAATCTGTGGTTACAACCTGTCAGGAGCACATTTTTCTGAAGGACAGGAGCAGTAAATAATGTTAAATCATTTAATTACACTGTTATTAACTCTGTTATTAACTTATATTAAAAGCATTATGACAAATATCCATCAAGCTAAGTCCAATCAGCCTTCTACATTCATCAATACCATAACTAAGCTGATAACGTGTGGCGGGTTTATTAAGTCATAAACAACAAAAAGGCCACACCTGTAGTCTACAAGCAAGTTGGCGAGAGAGAGAAATAAATAAAGAGAGACAGATTGTGAATGTTGAAATCCTTTAATTAAACATATTGTTATAAACATTGGAGGAAATATTCCTTTATAGAAGTCGCCATGTACCGCACCCAATCCATGCACCTGTAAAATGTACACAAACACACATCAACTATGTAAGTCATTGTATGTTGTTCCATTCAGCACTTCCACTGGATGTTCGTGTTCGCCAAGTGTTACACCTCCTCCTGCTCCCTCACATTCAAAGTATTGATCTCAGAACATTGTTCTTTTTTAATGCAATAAAGGAAAGATTTGATTTAGGAGCCCGGCACAAACGAACAAGCCAAGAAAATGATGAGTATGACTCAGAGATTCAGTGATGAACGCAGTTGGCTCTATCTTTATTTTTTTTTTTAAACAAAGACGTCATTATTTAGACTATTTCTGCTCCTCATGTGGGCTTGGATGGACAATAACAGTTGGCTCAATGAAAGCAGGTTGTGTGTTTTAGGCTGAGATGAAAAAGGATGTAAGACATCTATATCCTCTGACAAGCATTGTGACAACATGAACTTTTAAGCCCGTTATATATTAAAATGGTAAATATTACTGTACAAGTGCCAGAGGATCCTAGATTCACTGTCACCCCCCCCCCCCCCCCCCCCCCCCCTTTCCTCATCTCTCCCCCTGGCACTTCCCTGGAGCGCTGCACAAGGAGTGGAAAATACAGTCACCTAAAAATACACCGCACATAAACAACACTCTTACAAACACATGGCTACACACACACACACACACACACACACACACACACACACACACACACACACACACACACACACACAGGCTGAGTGTCTTTAATATTAGAAAACACAAGGCTGACACCTGAGACACTTAGCACAGCAGTGTCACCCTCCTCACCCCCCTCTCCCCCTCACTAAATTAGTTGCAGCGGTGGACGGTGTGTCCCTGTGAGTCCAGTCTGATCTGCTTGGCTGCAGGTTGGCAGTAAGGACTGTGGGGCTGAGGGGGGGGACACATACTTATGACATCACAGCCCAGTTGGCCCTGCATGCCCGTGGCAGTCACACGGGGCATCACCAGGCCTGACGTGCTTTTGTCTGTACTGGGATGGGATGTGGGTGAAGAGGTCATATAGAGACCTAACTTGCCACACACTGGTAACACCTTATTGGATTACTTAAAGTATTTTCTTTACTGATCCCTTTCGCTATATCCAGAATCAAAGTAAGAAACTGTGTTTAGTTTCCTTCAGCTCTCATTTTTGTCTTGAGATGAGCCTCCACATTGTTCCATCCTTTTTAAATTCTTCACATGCATCACGTTAGACCTATACAATCCTATTTTAGTTTTTCTCCCACCATAACCTGTCTCTGCTTGTTTCCATCTTCCTGTACTTATTTATATCTCTACTCAGCAACCTGAGTTTCTTCTTCTCTCTTTATTTGATCTTTTTCTCTATCTCTTTTTCAACTGAACAGTTGTTGTTTTTTCTCTCTCTTTGTCTTATGTACTTTATCAAGTTTTCAATGTCCATTCCTGTAAGACTGTTTGACTAATGTTAGGTACCTTTTGGTGTCATTTGTCAAACGCAGTTGCGAAAGCCTATTTTAAATTCAAGCTGCTATAGCAAAAACCAAAAAATGTTCTAGCAGACCTGTTAGCAAACAGTTAACACACTAGAAAAATTGTAAAAAAAAAAGAGCAATCATTAAGAGTATCTTAAGGAAAATACCTGCTAATGATCCTCTAAGTTCACTAGCTTGTTGCTGACACTGCAGTTGTTGCTTTTCGATTGTTTAGTTTCTGGGTAACAAACAGCTTCTGTGTGTCTTACAAAAAGGAACTGGCGATATTGAAAAGCTGGTTAATAACTTGTTAATATCTTAGACTAGTAAGTAATTGGTTTAAATTGGAGTAATTTGAATATTTGAATGATTCAGAATATGACCTGAGTGTAGATTTCCTTCAGCTGAAATCTGATCTTTTTTATGAAGGAGCAGAATATTTATGAATTTAAAAAAACATTGTACCTTTGCTTCAGTAATTAAAAAAAGACACAATTATTCAATTGTCTCAGAAATTAGCATCCTGTAAACATGTTTTCTTTTGCAAGAGTTCAGCTAGATGTTGGACATTCGTCTTTCTTAATAGCTCCAACTGTCAAACTCAATGAATTGTTGCAACAGAGCTTCATAATATGTTGATTAGTTCTATTTCTGAACAGTCACTCCTCTTTGTTCGATGAAGACGTTTTATGTGGTCCATCTTTCTTGCCTAAAGCACGAGGAGAGTGTGTGTCTTATAGAGGATAAGGGAGGCAGTGATGAGGTCCTGATAGATGCACACCCAGCCTTGGCTCCCACACTGGCTCTCTTATTTCTCTCTGAACCAGGGTCCAAGTACAGAAAGTTCAGGGAGCCTCCAGTTGGCGCGCACACATACACACACACACACACACACACGCACACGCACGCACACACACACACACACGCACACACGCACACTGACCCTCCTGACCCACATTGAGGTTATATCATAGCGACCATGTGGTCAGGAGGGCAGGATATGCAGTCAGATAAATTTACAGTGAACAAGCTCTCACCTCTCAGCAGACCCGCCTGAGCTACTGATCAGCGACCATTAACAGACTCTTGCACCAATTGGCTGCTATGTGACTGACTAATCACCGGTCTTATGATCCCAGCAACCGGACCAACAGAACACACGCACGTATGATACGCTGTGCTTCCTTCAGTGACCTTTGAATTATGTGCATTTTTTAATAAATGAACCCTGTTAGCATTTAAGATTATAGTCTACATAACAACCACACACGTGTATTATTGAGATGGCAGTAAAACACAATGATAGTTTTTTAAATGTAATGTTTCATTTTGTACTCACTCTTTGAAATCTCTTGTTCGAATAAAGGTCTTTCTAGGAACCAGTGTTGCTACCCAAAAATACATTTTTTATTAGCATGTAATAAATAATATTATTTTAAAAAATGACATCACAGTACAGAGCATAAAGAAGAAACTAAAACACAGAAGAAGTAGAAGAGAAGAGGACATGCAGTAGCTGATTAATGTCTGATACATGTAGGAAGGATACATAAGGAGCCATCAACATGACATCACAAGTCTTTTGCAGAAAATAATTGTCAAAGAAAAACATACAAGTTCATTAAATATAATACATGATATAGTTTATGTAGTGTATGAACTAGCATTGGCCTAATAGCATCACATGAGCCATCACTTTATGTCATTATTACATATGATCATTTATTTAACATTTGAGAGAGACAATCCTGTAAAATAACTACTTTTAACTTTTCAGACTAAATCAAGTTTTTTCCGCTTTGGGAAAAAATATTTCAGTTTGTTTTCTTTTGAATTACTTGATATTATTATAGTTATATTATAGTTTCATTGCTGCTTTTACTTAAGTTCAGGTGCTCATCACTTATTACACTGCTGTCAGCACTTGTATAGTACACCGTATCTTGTTATCAGCAAATACAATTTGCTTAGCTATAGGCCCGTGTGCCTGCAGCTAGTGTAGTCCCTGTCACAGGTGTCCCTACATCCCCTTAACCAGCCCTCATTTCTTGGGACGTCCCTCAGGATTCACTATGCCAGTGAGCGTGGATCGATTCCATCCGCCTGTCCGTTCATTCCACGCTTTACCAACCATGTGATCTGTTCACAAATACACACTCTTCCTTGACATACCACTCTGTGCATGACTGGGCAAACTCTGTCATCTAAAAAAAGACATACTCTGCACTGTCTTTGTAAGGTAAGAAGAGTTTCCTCAGCCCTCTGATGCACCTGATATCCTGATAGGAGTGTTTACCTGCAGGGTGGAACATCTCCAGGCATAAACATGAGTGTGATGGATGAGTGAGAGAGTGATATAGCCCAAGAGAGAGAGAGAGAGAGAGAGAGAGAGAGAGAGAGAGAGAGAGAGAGAGAGAGAGAGAGAGAGAGAGAGAGAGAGAGAGAGACTAAGTAGTTTCCTTTTTAGTTTCATTTTAAAGTGAAGGTACACAAATTCACCATTAGTTAGCTGCTAATTAGCAGATGTAGCAGATTGGCTTTTTATAAATCATATTAAATCTCCTAATAATGGATTGTTCTGCATGACAACTTTCTACAACTACAAGACCATGAATGAGGGATTTCCCCTTAATAAAATCCTAATTACTGCTCATAAAAAAGTAATTAAGGATGTCCTTGTATTTGAAATATAGTCCTTAAATGCTTTGCTCAGCTTGTGCACAATACCACGATATTGTGCGAAGCATATTACATGTACGACAACATCCTTACTATCAAATAGCAATAATAAAGAAGATATTTGAGGTGGAATATTGTGTCTGCGGAATGAGGTAGAAATAGATCCATATTAATGACTTATAAAGAGCAATATGTTTTACTAAAAAGCAAGCTGACATGTAGCTTAATATGTGAACCTTAGCACAAATAGTTACCCTATTTCCCTCCATGCCAAACCACAGAGAGGCGTTTGTTATGTAGAACAGAGAATGCATGTGACCTATTTACAGGTCTCCTTTAGTACTAGATGTGTGTGTGCGTGCGTGCGTGTGTTTATGCACTATATGTGCTCACCCCCCATGTAAGGGGCCATCCCTTGTAAAAATGTGTGGTTTCTTCACAGGAAATGGGTTCGGGTGAAAAAGACTTAGCTCTAAAGAAAGCTTCTTGTTATTTTTTTTCTTTCTCTTCCTCTAGCTCTCACTTCTCTTTCTCTCTTTCTATTTCATTTTTTTTTTCATGAAACAAACGTCTGAAATGTGGATGTTCAGGGCGATTTAGGTCAAATAGAAAGAGATACTGGTGGGTTTGCTTCTCTGGTAACTTATCATGCACGTTGACAAAAGTTTGTTTGATGTAATGGAAATGTATCCAGATAACTTTTATCTTATAATCTCACCGGCAGGGGGAATACATCACTAGGTTGTAAGTTCCAGTAAGAAGAAAGAATTACAGTGTTACCTTGAAATTTGATTTAACAATCAGGCAGAATTGTACTCTTTTAATGTTTTTTTTTTATCAATAAAAACGTGAAAGTACACCTTTATCTTAAAGTTTTAATTTAATTGTATAGACCTTTATGACATTTTGCCCATAACAATATTGAAAACTTTCCTGTATGAAAAATGTTCAGCGAGTGATTTCCAAAATACTAAAAGAAAGACGTACTTGTTTTAGTGAGTTGTGGGAGATTGATATACAAAAGTTACACAGGAACTGTTTCCTAATTATCACATTCAAAGATTAGTGCTTTGACTGTTGTCCTCTGGGATGTTATGTTTCATAGTGCAGGTATAATGCCAGAACTTTAAAAAACAGTAAGCACAAGCTGAAAAAACAGAAATAAAAACATGTTATTTCATAAATATGAGTGATTTAAGGGGGATATGTATGTGTCTTCCTGTCCCAAACACAAAGACTATAGTGCTAATCACTAAGAAAATGAAGAACTTATATCCACACTGTGATGAAACACTGAGTTGACTTGTGTAGACGTTGTCAGGAGGAGTTTAGAACTACAGGTTGCAGCAGCATGGAGGGTCACAACGCTCCACGTTTCACTGCTGAACACTGAGGGACAGCTCCACCACAGCTCTTTAATATTGAATGCTTATGTTGAATAATTCTGGCTCACCGTCGTGTTGTGCCACCATGAATTGGGCCGTGGAGCTAGTGAGTGTATCTCTCATTGTGTGTTTGTGTGTATGTGTGTGTGTGTGTGTGTGTGTGTGTGTAGGACAGGGACGACAGGGAGAGTGATGTGGCAGGAGCGCTGAGTTTGCCACGAACACTGGAAGCCTGTGGGAAAGCAGAACCATAGCAACAGAATGAATTAATGAACAGGAGATCTGAATGCTGTGTTTAACACAAGGTGTGCACACACACACACACACACACATACACACATTGACACGCACAAATGCATAAGCAAAAGCAAAACCAGCTGGTGGTTTCATATTTAACATACACTAGATTAGGTTGGGCTAGAACTACCTCTACAACAAGGCTACAGAACATCCAGCTGCAGCCTTTAAATTGAACATCATCCATTCATTCCATATTGTTTAACTTCATGATCTGAATCTGCTTCTCACCATGAACACTGGTTTAAATACTTAAAACAATAAAATCCTGTTCTGGCTATTGATTATAAAACAGCTTTTATGATTTGTTCTGGCAGCTGAGTGTGGTTACACAAACATGTTACATCGCACAGTTAAGGAATGATACACTATCACCACACTGAAAATGTGATCATGATGAGTATAACTCAATATCCCCTCAGCCGGTGATATTCAGAAACGGTCTACAGCGCCCCCCTCAGGAAAAGAGAGTAAAACACCATTTTTTTTACCAATCTTTCAGAGATTTTTTGAGAAAAACTCAGCATTTCAATGAGCATCAACACTCATTGCTAGGAATTATATGGCACAGAGAAGTACATTTAATTTGATTTTTAAAACATTTTCAGAGACTCACTTAAAGGCATAGAATTACTTGATGTCAGGTTTGCTTTCTAAAAAAAACATGTGCTTATTGCTCTGCTCTATTCTACTACATACAGTAAGATACACATCCAAGTGGACAATCATAAAGGAGGAGAATTAAAAAAATATATCTATAGAACAAATGTAACCTTCTGTATTTAGGTCATACAATTCTTGATGTCCTGTGTGTCTTATGCCTTCTGGTATTGCTCTGACACTAGACTGAACTTTCTATTTTTCAAAACTAATTTAGCCAGCCTGCAATTATTGAAAGCATCAGAAAAAAAAGTTTCAGTGGGGATGGCAGTAACAAACCCTGAGGCTATCCTTTTTTTGAGGCTGGGGCCTCCGAACTTCTTTAGAGGCATGCATACTGAAGGTTTACACTTTGATCCAGTCAAACTTCCATTTAAAGCAGCTGGTTCACATACGTATTGACAAGTCTGGTCTTTTCTGCTCGTGTAGAGAAGATGATACAGTATGTGAGTGATGTTTAATCTGACTCTGGCCAACAGGCAGAACCAGAGGATGACGTGATGAAAGCCTAAGGGAAAAAAGGTGCAAGAAGCTGGAATATGTTACAGCATTGAGTTACAGGTGACTTGTGAGCTTAATATTCCCGTTGTTCTGAAAAAGCAGTACCAGAATGAAGAATGTTTTTTGCAAAATGTAGAGTTTAAAACTGGCGACTGAGGGTGTGAAGCAGATATACAGTCAGGGGTTCAAAGTAAAAACACAACGCAACTTCTTACTTACGTGTCTTTTTCTTCTTACATAAACAGGACAATTTAATTAAGAAAACACACCAGACTTTTTTTTCACAACAAAAATGATTACTTTCAATGCAAATGGATTTTTCCTTTTTATTGTACAATTTTACAATTACATTTGTACAAATGGTGTTAACAAAAAATGTAATTCAGGCAACAAGAGGAAATGTTTGCTGGGGCCTGAAAACAACAATGTCCTTGGGCACGGCACTAAACCTTTACGCAACAGTGGCGTAAACATGCTGCTGTTGCTGCTCAGAGGGAGGGCCAAACACACAGACATCACATGTGAGGTGAACTAGCACTGCGTCCTCCTGTTCAGCCCATTAGCTCCTAAAATCACGGGATTGAACAAAAGCAACAAGGTGGAATCCAGCATCATTGGCGATACAATTTTTTTTGTACTGAAATGGTCAAATACAAAAAATAAAAATCCAGTTTGTGTGTCAGTTTGTGTTGTCGTGATTGTGGAAAAGGAAAATAGGGGAGTAAGGTTGTGTTGTTGTTTGGTCCAGGTCCAATATGTTAAGAAGCTGAGGCGCAGGTCAGAGATCATCAGGTTGGGTTTAAGAGCGGGTGTACTTCCCCCAGATGTGCAGCATGAAGACGGAAGCGATGAAGAGCAGACTCATCACCAGCACTGGTACGGGGCCGCTGTAACAACAAAGACACACTTATTAACACACACACACACACAAAATCCCATCATTTGCTGTAACCCCAACCGGATTGAGGGTCTTAGTGGAGTGGCTGATTTTATTGATGAGCTTCGGGAAAACAAGGAGGGGCTCTTATAGCTGAAGGAGGGACTGAGTGGGGGGTGGGGTGGAGGGGGCGCATCGTTAAGCAGCAGCATTGCCATGCCAACCAGCTCCTCAGCAGCCCCCCTCCTCTCCCTGTCAGGAGGCTGTAATTGAGTTGACCTTTCAGAGTGGATACTTTAATGAAGCTTTGAGGCGGGCGTCTAACGCAGGAACAAACACGCACTCGATATACAGCACTGTACGGACGGTGTGCCCTCCTTTGACTGCTGGAGAGACACTCAATAACCACCACAGCACCATCGATCAAACACGGCCGACCTCAGCCTGGAGACAGGACGCCTTCTCTAATATGTTGGGCGAGGATGCAGCAGAATATAACTTTTATTAAGTTTAAGTTTTCTTAAAGGTTTACTATCCGAACACGTAATTGTGTGTGTGTAAATATAAACACATCCACTGATTAGGGATGAATAGTTTTACAGCAGAGGCACGTCTGCCCAATTTCCTGCAATCAAACCCTTCTCCTCTCCTACCTTATGAACGTTAATAACACTGAAAGCACAAGTGTCGGAACTCCTGAGAATTAGAACATGTTGTGAGTAGATGAACGTTAATGATGTCAAAGGCTAAATTTGTTAACAAGTATATTTTCTGGACTTTGCATGCGTGGTTGAGAGGGATTGTGTGTGTGGCTATACAACTGCTTTTATAAACAGCACTTACACTTTGAGGCCTGGTGAGTCTTCTGTATAAAAGCGCCACATGCCGCCGGTTCCTGCCGATCCCGTGGTCCTGCCACCGCTGCGTGTGCCGCTGCTGGTAGCTTTCCTGTAGAACACACAGCTAAGGTCAAGAATGTTGTAATGCTCGACATGACAGCTAATATGATCTTATAGTGTTAAAATACTTCTTGAGGGACCAATCAAAATGTTGTTTATTCTTATCATACAATAATCTGATAATCTTTCCCATCACAAACTGTATTCAAGATGTAAGTAACTACAGTAGCCGGCGATTAAAGAGCTGAGTGAATCATGGTTGCTTGTGGTGTGAATCATGGTTGCTTTACTCGTGTGATGAGATTAAACGAAGGTTAATGAGGTAATGAAGAGGGTGATAGTAATGGATAATGAGAGATGTAACAGCGAGCGTGTGATTACACACTGATTAAGCCCACAGCACAACATCTATTTGCTACTCTAATCTACAGAGGAGGGGCAAACAAGAAATACAGGAGAGAGGTATCCAGAACTCATCAATCTCTCTTAACAGTGGGATGCCACAAGCAGGTGGGTTCAGTACTTTGGACAGTTGAAGAAAAAATGGTGAGTGCAAACAGGCTGGGATGATTGAATAACTTATTGTTTATTTTGAAGTGGTCTTCAAAGGCTTTTTTTCCCACAGTAATGGCAAACACGTGGGTTTGACAAATTAATGGAAAAGCCTGCAGAAAATGTCTCTGAAAGCTTCTCGGGTTGGTACACAACTAAGACAAGACATCACCACCGATGCTTGTCTATTGTTTGGTTGAAATAAATTATTGAAAAATATGTATTTCCTCATTCAGTGTTTTGGTGGTGTTGGTCAAAAGAGCTGCCATTATATGGAACCAAAAGTATCCAAAACTTTAAAAGTTGACCATTTTAACTGTAGTACTAAACGCACATCATTTTTATACTCATCCAGCCACTAACTCTTCCTGCATATTATCCCATATGCTCTTGTTATGAATTGGCGCTATACAATTAATGATTGATTGATTGATTGATTGATTACCATTGAGTGACCCACTGAGTCCTTCGGGGAAGATATTCATTCAATAGGTTACTGCACCCATCAATTCTGGTCCCTCCCTTGATTTGTTGCACATCTATGTGAACTTGTGAACACACTTAACCCATCTAAAGAGAGATGTAGATGTTTTTCTGACTGTGTGTGTACCTCTGTCTGACTGTGGAGCCTGCTGCACGGGGAGCCACTGTCTTGCTGGGGGAACGGCTAGACGCCCCAACATTTGTTGCACTTGCTGCTGGTCCAGGCTAAAGGAGGGGAATGAATACACATAGACAGAGATTAACTCATACAGTGATTCCCCAATCTGTTACCCACTAACACATACAAACAGATACTCAGAAATAACCGTTCAGCTAAGTAAAGTCTACAGCATTCACATAAACTTATTCAACTTTGATTATTGAATATCTAAATTACATTTGATTCTAAACTTTAATCATGACGGTGACTGATAGCAAAGGCCTGACTAATAGCCAACACTGTTGATTGATTTCAATTTCAAAGTAAATGGTAACATGCAGGGTCGTAACCAAACATGTTGACATGTACATATAGTTAATACATCCAGTGCTGGGTCAGCAACATGTGTGTTTTGTGACTAAGGTCATGAAAAAGCCACGTCCACAAATGATGAGCTGCCGTTAGCAAGATAGCTAACATATCATAGCGGTGCTAGCTTCTGTGTCACGTTAAATGAGTGTAATTTAGCTGGGCAGCTAGCTTCAACAGCCCTAGCAGTTTTAAATAAAGCTGAGATTCTTACCATTTTGTGATAAGTGTCCTGATGGGATATGAAAGCTTGGTTTGAGCCCCTCTTCAAACTGATGTCCACGTCAAATGAGCAGCACACTGTCGATGTATGAATTGGTCAAAACTTGAGAGGAGAGCCCACAAAGCTGACGCTTGTCTAAAAAGGACACGACTGCAAAATAAAAGACCAGCGCAGGCGACCAAGCAGATGCCTGACCGGATGGTAACGTTCACTGCCGAGAGAATCCATCAAATGTTAAGTTAAAGGCTTATATACTAACTCTTTAACACAAAATCATTATTATATACAGTCATTCTCATTGTGAACATTTTAGGGGTTTTAATTATATCTTTTTTTTATTGGCGAATAATTGGCCAGACTTCAGTTTGAGGAGACGTGTCTCACAGGAAGCGAGTCTGCTTCATAGGGGAAACAGACGCCATTGTGGTTCAAACTAGAAGCGCAAGTACCTTGACTTTAATGGTAACTTTGAGCCAAGATGGCTTCCTAAATCTAGAGTGTCATAACAGTTGATGTTGCTTCTACGAGCGTTTAGACGGGGATAATCACAGGTTTCCAAAGTTGGACCGGGTGGTCAATAGATTAAAAGGTAATCATTACTGCTTATAATTAATTTTTACAGAGGTGAATTGTGTTGTTAAGTCACACAACCCGCGTAAGAGAGCAAACCCACCAGGTTAGCTTTCTAAAACTGGTTAACAATTCATAGCTACATTGGCTTGTATTCCACTTCTTATCAATGTAAGGCTTCATATCGACACAGTTATCTAACTTACAGAATCAGAGTTCTTATTTGTGTTTTTGCTGCCTCTTTGTCTTCTTCCACTCAGAGCCTGCCAGAGGTTTTTATAGTACCCGGAGACACTGTGACAGCCAGAGGATTTTTTTTGTAGATGAAGCTAGATACATTTAGTGAAATGACATGAACTCTTTCAAGATTAAGATAAGTCATGACTGAAATATGCCTCCAAAAAACACCTTTCAACAATGCAGCTCGGAAAATGTATCTTCTCTTAGAGGGATTGTTTATGTCATTTAATGAAAAAAAAATCATGTTTCTTAGCCACTTCTATAAATCTTTTAAACTCTGTGAATACACACTCTTTTTGTTTTACTTCTGATTGTGCTGTAATGTACTCTGTATACTAGCTATATATACTGATAATGCAATCCGTCCTTAACATGATATAGTAATACAAAATGTAATGAATAGTATTACCAGGTCTGTCTGCAAATCAGCATCCTGTTTTCAGAAAACACAATACTTAGTTGAACCTATTTCATTGTTATTGTGTAGGATGGTTCGGGTGGTGTTCCTCCATCCTGACCTTGGCATTGGTGGAGCTGAGCGACTGGTGGTGGATGCCGCAGTGGCTTTGAAATCTCAAGGATGCAGTGTTCAGATCTGGACGGCCCATTACGACCCAACACACTGCTTCTCTGAGACCCGGGACCCAGATCTACCTGTGGTATGTTAAAACACCTTATAGTGTTGTCTTTAAAAAAATTACATACAGAGACTCATACGTTTTCAGTTTAAGACACACATGCATGATTTACTTTTTACCCTATTAGGTTTGTGTGGGTGACTGGCTACCTACCAGTGTGTTTGGTTACCTCCATGCTCTATGTGCCTACCTGAGGATGATCTTTGTGGCCTTCTACTTGGTTTTCCTCAGTGGCTTGGAGTATGATGTCATCTTCTGTGATCAAGTGAGTTGTTTCACACAGATATTACCCATCAGTCTGTTTGTACAGCACTTATTTGACTTCTCCAAAGCCTCCCTTATCTGGTGAAAATTTCTCAGAGAATAGCTTCCATTGTTAACAGTGTTTTTGTCACACCCTCAAACCATACCATGAAGTGGAAACTCCCTTGTTTATTTTCTACTGTTTTTTAACTTGAACACAAATCAACAAAGGTACCTTTCTTTTACAGGTACCACCTTTTTCTCACACATTATAACAATGTAGAGTAGATTATTATTCAGATGAAAATATGTAAAACAGCATTAAGATAGAGCTTTAAAGGTTTTTGTCTTCGGATGTGCATGAAATAGTTAGATACATTCTTTAGTATTAGGACAGAAGGTGATTCAGCATATTCGCTGATTGTTTAGTTAAGTAACGTATGTATTTATATTTAGGATTTATTCCCCTCTAAATCTACTCTAGGTGTCAGCGTGTATCCCGGTGCTTCGATTGTCGCGTCACAGAAAGAAGGTTTTGTTTTACTGTCACTTCCCAGACCAGCTGCTGACCCAAAGGAAGTCACTCCTGAAGAAGCTTTACCGCGCTCCCATCGACTGGCTGGAGGAACGCACCACAGGCATGGCTGATATGGTACGTAACAGCTGAGGGTTGAAAGTTGTATCATTGTACAGGTTGGGAGTGTCTAGGTGTAGGACAGGATTTTGTCCATGTTACACAATGGCATATGTATAGTAAAAAAGCCAGATGTGTTTAGAAAAAGAATAGGAACAAATAAAATAGCTGCAAGTTCCTCCGGTGGAGTGTTTTGGAAGTTCTGTGTTTTTATGCAGAGATTTGAGAATAGCCAAAAGGTCGGGTATGAGGATTTCAGGTTAACTCTACAAAAGGCCAGGGGCTGTAAGCTGTCTATAAGTAACATTCAAAATCTATTTCCCCAACTAATAGGATCATATAATTCACTTTCTTCTTTGTATTTCAAAGCCTTGTTTTTCATTTTGCAGAGGCTGCCAAGATTGGAAGATGTTTTCTGACTCAAAAAAGCAGTAACAAGAGTTACAAAACGTTATATATTATATATTACTATAACGCATATAGTAAATATATTATTATAAGGTTAAAAAGTTGAACACTACCAATTTAATACATTCTGTTGACATTGTCCGTGCTATCACAGTACATAAAACAAGAAGTAGATTACCTGTTGTTACATGTATATCAACTACATAACAGACATTTGAGTTGTTTGTACTTTTTAACAAACACTGGCTAATGATCTTTTTCAACTTCAACTTCAACTTTATTGTCCCCGAGGGGAAATTTGTTTCCCAGCCAGGTGAGAACAATATGAAAACCCCCCACATAGAACACAGGCACATAGACTCAGACAACAGAAACAGAAACAACAAACACAGTGAACGACATTAAATACACTAATACAGGAGTTCATCAGGTAACAGCAGGAAACTGTGAATGTATAAAAACTTCCATAAAATCATGATCAAAACCAGAATAAAACACCCATTTTCAGTCATCAGTCATCATTGGAGTTCAAAAGCTTGATGGCCTGAGTAATAAAATAATGTTTTAACCTGTTGGATTTGGCTTTTGGCAATCTGTATCTCCTGCCTGAAGGCAGAAGCTCAAACTCACCAAACAGAGGATGTTGAGGACACTGTAAGATGTCTCGAGCCTTAGCTGCAGCTCTCTTTTTGAAGGTGAGAGACAGATCAGGTAGTTTCACACCAATGATCTTACTGGCAACTTTAATGACGTGTCGCAACCTCAATTTGTCTTGTTTGGAATCATGGCATTGTAGATTTCTCACTTAGTATGAGTGTAGCTCTGTTCATAGATACCGAGAAGTGTCCATAGATACTGATGTTTCAGTTGTTGTACATTATGCAAAAATGAAGCTTTTTATTTTCTGTATATGGGTAAAAAAAAAAAAGTACAGGATACCATCAGGACAAAACCAATTTGCATTTTTCAAAGCCCAGTGGTTGAATATTCTATGATCTGTTGTTAACGATTGTATGTTGCTGCAGTGTAATTAAATATCAATAAATAAATTGTCAGCTAAACCTTGTGAGTCTACAAACAAATTAGATAGCAACTATTCACTTAATAAATACCGCAGTGTGATATACACATGAAGTTTACTTTAGAGTTATATCTATCTCATCAAGAAATGCTCAAACAACTCATGAGAGATGAATTCTCTTTCTTCATTAGTTCATCTCTGGGTTGCTACTTAAACTTAAGTGCAATAAAATGAAAATGAAATATATAAGGTTTCTCACTTTCAACAGCTTAAATAAATGTAAGTGATGTTTTAAATTGTGATACGGCCACATCTCCGGCGAACAGTGTTAAGAGCTCAGAGCCCTGATAGAAAGGAAATGACATTTCGACGTTAGACTAGACCTTAGGATAATCAAAGTCTGCAGGCTTTTATCACACTCATAAGGAATTAAAACACCTGTGATATATGTGAGATTCTTGTGAAATAATCTCTCTCTTTACTTCTTCCTAGATTCTGGTAAACAGCCAGTTCACTGCAGGCATCTTCAGGGAGACCTTTAAGGGTCTGAGAGGAGTCCACACCGATGTCCTCTATCCCTCCCTCAACACACGAACCTTCGACCAGCCGTCCTCTGAGACACAGAGCCTGGAGGGGCTTCTCCCTGAGGGAACCTCCTGCCTGTTTCTTTCTCTGAACCGATACGAGAGGAAGAAGAATCTGGGGCTAGCTCTGGAGGCTCTCGCAGCTTTGAGGAGGAGCCTTATTCCTGGCCAGGGAGCAGGTATTCACCTGGTGGTGGCGGGGGGCTACGATGACAGAGTTACTGAGAACGTTCAACATTATACTGAATTGAAGGAACTTGCAGCACAGCTCCAACTGGATGACTGTGTCACTTTCCTGCGCTCCCCCTCTGACTCACTGAAGGTGGCGCTGCTGCAGGGCAGCGCGGCCGTGCTGTACACCCCGAGCAGAGAGCATTTTGGGATAGTTCCCGTGGAGGCCATGTACTGCTGCTGCCCTGTTATCGCAGTGAACTCCGGGGGCCCCCTGGAGAGCGTTGCTGATGGGGAGACGGGCTTCCTGTGCGAGCCCACGGCAGAGGCCTTCTCTCAGGTGATGGGGAGGCTGTGGGGGGAGCCGCAACTCCGCAGGGACATGGGACAAGCTGGGAGGAGGAGGGTGCAAGATAAATTCTCTCTGCAGGCCTTCTCAGACCAGTTGTACGGGTACATTGTAAGGCTGAGCCAGTGATGTGAAAGTTGGAGGACAGTCTGGAGACAGATTGTGCTACGTTGGAAAATGATCTGCTACTGAACTGTGAATTGTCTTTAGACGACTGCTGGGAAATGACGTGTGTGTCGTCTAACAGAGAAACGTGTGTGTATGCAGGAAGGCGGCAGAGGGGTATTATGAGGACTAAGAGGACAATCAATCAGCATTCCCCTGGAGGGGTTGCTGAGAGGAAAAAAGAATGGAATCTCTATACCAATTAAGAAAAGAGTAACGAGTTTTCCTACCCTATCTGCGGAAAAATACCTCCCCTGCAAGAGTATGCATGTGTATGGGTGTGTAATATTTTATGTGTAGCAGCACAGCCACAAAGAGCCCAGCAAATGAGCGAACCAACAGGATTGATTGTTAGAGTGAAATGTTTTTTTTTTTTAGTCTTTGTCGCTCTGTGTTTACAGGCTGAAGAAGAGAAAGAATGTGTCCACTGTGTCCCATCAGCCATTGCACAGACCCAGATCGATAAACGGGATGCTTTCCACTACTTCCTGTCCGCAAAGAGCTTTGTCCCCCGCTCCTCTCATTCAGAAGAAGCTGGCCTGTCTGTGACTCTTGCTGCAGCGTCAAGTTATTAGCAGATGATAGAGTGTGTCTGGCTTTATTAGAGGTCTGGCTGATGGGCAGCATGTCTTTGTCTGGGTCATTATCAAGCAGGAGAATAGCAGAAGGTCACTGTGTCTGTGCGCTGCCCTGCTCAGCCCTCCTACTGTATAGAAATGCTCTTATTGACATTCCAGAAGTCTTAATAAACAAGAGGACACAGCGTTTCCTGACTCTTACGCTTTGCTTTGTGGAAGTTTTTTTTTTTAGCCTTTAACAAAGTGATTTAAGGGTTCTGTGGGTGAGCATGCAGACGGAAACATTGTTAATGCTGCACCATCCGGATTTACAAACATTCACAAACAATGTAGGAACAGAAAGTTTGAGCTTATTAAAAAGTCAGTGTTTAGAGGCACCAAGGAATATCTGAAGGTTCTGTCTCTATCTGTAGCTTCATTATCATTTGCAGAGTTTCAAATGTATCTGCATCGGCTTTGGTCTGTTTCTGTAAAGGAATCTAATAAAGAGTATATGGATACTAGGAATTTGATTTAAATGCTAATTGGCTTTAGATAGATATAACATTTTACACTCGTCACACAAGTACTGTCTCACTCAGGCCATAAAGAATAAATGTAGCTCACTGTTGAACTTCTTTCAAAATTATTTTTGAGTTTTCTTGGATGCATGTTCACATAGCAATTAAACAACGGCACATTTGAACCAATACATCCATAGTATACTGTAGGTAGATACAGAAATGAGTGTGAAGATTAGTGGTTAGGGAAAGAATGTACCAAAACACCACACGTGAACTGTAAAACAAAAGTAACAAAATAATAATAAAATAAAAGTCAAGAAGTAAGCATAAGAGAATACAAAACAAACAAACACAAAGACAACAAGCATACAGACAACAGACAGGACAAGAGATAAAGAGACACACGCAGACTTACAGAAGGGGAGGACATGATGTGGTAGCGATTCCAGTTGCACAATAATTAGAAGGTTGTCAGTCGAAGCATGTAAGGAATTAATCTGCTGAATACTCATCAGTCTAATTTTAGCCGCTTCAATTGCTTCACAAAATTAGCAAAACCATCCCAAGTCCTGTGAAAGTTCAGAAGGGCACCATTGACAGAATATCTGAACTCACTGTTGAATTTCATCGGGTTGTACTTGAACTCCTAAGGCAGAGAAGTGTCACAGCACCTCCTCATCATGTCCTGTTGAGACGGATCCAAGTTGCGCTAGTTGTTAACCCTGGTGATCTCCAGGTTTTCTGTATCTTCTTAGAAAGTCAGTACGTGTATGTAAGAGATTACATTCCAGTTGAAAAAGTTCTGGTAAATATTTGTTTTCTGAGTAACACTTTTTAAAACATTCATTATTTCAAATAATGTCTCATTTTATTTTCTTACCTCCAACTCCAAAGTGGATAAAAAAGCCCTCTCCATAATAAACACCCCAAAGAGACAATTCTCCTGACCATAAACATGCAAACTCAATCAAGACTCCAAACTCTGCTGTAGTCACATTCAGATCAATGGGAAGAAAAAGAAAGCAAAGTTAAATCATCATGCAGGATCCACATGTTAAATATTTAGTCCTGGAAAATTAAAGAAGGCTGGAAATGAATCAAATTAAACAAATCAAATCATCATTTTTCATCATCACATTTTTTGAGAGCAACTTATGGGACATTGTAAGTGAGACAAAATTCAGTAAACCAATCTGCACAACAACACTCAGTGTGGATAGAAATCCTGTCCTCTCTTAGAGAAGCACACAGAGAGACACTGTAAATGTAAGCTATAGGAGTTTGTTAGCTCTTATTGCTAAAAAGACAGTCATCTGGAAAATTTACCTTTTTGCAGAATCTCTTAAACATGACAAACAAAATAAGCATGCTTCAGAAGAAACATGTCAGAATATATTAAACCTTACACACCCGTCACCATGATATGCAGGATAAAATGCTGCTCCAGTTTCCTAATTTTAATCTACCATGTGCTGTATTTTTCTTTTAAGGTTCAGACGCTGCAAAGCAGTCATTCCAAATTAAATCATTCACAGATATGATTCAGTGAGTGTACAGTGTGTTAACCTGCATTGAGTTTTCCACCCTTACTTCTCATATTGATTGAAATGTTTCTTCTCCGTCAATTTCAAAAGCTGAAATAAAAAATAAACCAATTGTGATAACACCTTTACGGTTTCAGAGCTGAACATTATTTGTCCCTATAGGTCAAATTAGTTCAGGTGGACTAAAATACATAACAATATTTAGCATATGGAAAAAACACAGTGATAGATTTACTATCTAAAAGCCTGCGTGTAAATAAATATAAACACTTTGATGTAAAATTCAGGTTCTGTAAAGGCTAGGAATCTCTGCATACTATCAACTCCGACATTTGTTTAGGGTTGTTAGATCTGCCACTGCTTGGCTATTGAAGGAGAAACTAAGATATCATATTGATATTCCGTCCGATAAATAAATAAAAGTAAAAACTTAGAAACTTCCCTGCCCTTTAAAGAGGACATATTATAGCCCTTTTCACCCTTTAAAACAGTCCCCTGTGGTCTAAATGACCCTGTATAAACCAGCTCTCTCAGAGCGCTCCGTTTTGGTGTGTGTGTCTCTTTAAATGCAATGAGCCCCCCCTGAGTTTTCCCGGTAGACATCACGCCTCTGTAGTGAGAATAAAAATGGCAGACCTGTGCAAAAGTTTTGCTCTAGGCTGGGGGTGGAGTCCATGGGTGGAGATAGCAGGGGAAAGGAGGTTTTTTTTTTTTACCAGAATCCAACTTGTGATGTCACAAACTGAGAACATTTGAAACGGAGCACTTTTCTCTGTGTGGTAAGACTAATGCAGACCACAAACAAAGGACTGGATGGATTTATTTCAAATTTTGTGGGTCGATAGACACTCAGGTTACCCAAATATATGTTCAATACACTGTACAAGTGGATTATCATAATATGTCCCCTTTAAGACATTTTAGGAATCTGCTGTCCTTCAAAACAAACACATCATGAGCCTAAGACACAAAACATTATAAAAACATTAGATTAACATCTTGAGACGGTAAGAAAGGCAATATATATGGGTATTGTACAAGTGACTTAACTGTTAGTTTGTCAACACAGATCATAAAGTAGAGCACCATTATGGTGTGTTTCTGTGTTTCCTTCATGACATTTTTAACATGATTATTAAGTCATTATGGATACACAACTTAATGGTTTAAAGATATAACTTGGCTTTTTACCTCTTTTTAAATAACTTCAATGAAAACAGTTCCAACTGTTAAACATTTTTTGAATAAATAACCATAAAGAAGAAAATAAAGACAAAGAATATATCAAGGTAATAACTCACAAGGTCCTCACAAGATTCAACTTAAACTTCTTATTAAAAAATATAAAAGGAAAACTAACCAGAAAGGACATTTTTAAAATACATAATGCTGCTTGGGAAAGAATAGAAAAGCAGCATAGTGTGTGAATGTGTGTGTGTGTCCCTGCATGCAGATGTATTAAGTATAGATGATGAGGAGGGCGTCTCTGCAGTGATTTAGGGGCCCTCCTAGGCGAGATGATAAAAAAAAGCCCTGTGGAGCCTTTGAGGGAGGAACAAACACATGCAGCCGTAAACACTCACCAGGCTCCATTCAGTGTAAATTTGTCCCACTTTACTGCCCGTAGTTTTCTATCTCTTGCTGTTCCCCTAAGTCTATACTGAAACTGTCTTTAACTCAAAGTTGTGAAAGATGCCCCTTCCCTCCCTCCCCTCTCTCGTTGCCCTGTGGTGGGGTGGATATTGAGATCACGGTGTGTCTGAGTGGCACTGATAACCGGTACCCAGGTGCCACTGGCACATGGTGTTTAATTAATTAATGAGACCGCGGGGTTGGTTTTTTAATTCCACCTAGCCAGCACGGGGCTGTGGGGGAGATAGCCGTGAAATGTTTAGGTGTGTGTTTTCAGGCAAAGAACGGAGAGATGTATGTGCAAGCGTGTGTGTGTGTGTGTGTGTGTGTGTGTGTGTGTGTGTGTGTGTGTGTGTGTGTGTGTGTGTGTGTGTGTGTGTTAAGTTGTAGATCTATTTTGTTGGCAGTTTGAGAGCTGGTTTCATTGTTAGTGGAATATTAAGTATGTATGGAATATTTTTACTCTGACTTTTAATCACGCCTGATGATTGGGAGTTAATCATGGGCTAAATGAAGATGATGATGGGAGAAACACAGTTAGTGCTAATGCATCAATCTGAACTCTTCCTCCGGCTCTCTAACCAGGTCATGGACTCAATGCCCTGAAACAGAGAAATGTACCTGACATTTAAACATATTGCAAGGACTGGTTGTTGTTTAGAGCAGCGTATGGTGTTTGAATGCACGTTTTAATGTAATGAAATGGACGGTGTAGGGTACAGAGAGTTGTCTTCATTTAGTGTTTGTGAAAAGCATGTTATATTTAAGAACATGCAGTACAAACAAAAAGAGAAAGATTGTTTATACTTTAAAGACTTGTCATATCATTTCAAGAAGCTGGAGGGCATACATAACAAATACATGTAGCAACAGCTCTTTTATGATAAATTGAGAAGTTACCCTTTTGGGTACTCAAGGGGTAAAATAACATTTAATTAAAAAACAGTAATTAACAAATCAACTATTACCACTACCTGTAAGTTCCGCATAGTTTTCATGCTATCGCCTATATCTTTTTTTTTAGATGTTGTCCATAAAGTATTCCTGCAGACCTCGTAAAAGACACAGATCAATCACCACAAATATGAAGTTAAATGGTTTTATTTAACATAATACAGAATGTTCTGAGTCAAGAGGTTAACAAGAAAATATGAACTGATATTAACATAAAAAAGCAACGTTTTTACATGCTTTCTAAACATCCCTTACAAACTATGCTATTCAATTTCTATTTTAAGCAGCAAAGACTTTTTTTTATAACCGTACAAAATATTGTTTTCCTCAACCTTGTAATTCATATAATGAAAGGTGTTTTATTATTTGAGAAACTGAAAAATCTTTATTTTTGCAATTTCTTTATTGATTTTAAGCATAGTCAGCAATCTAATTTAACATAAAAAAGCACAGATTTGTTTTTACAACACAAAGAAACATTCTACCCCACACCAAACATCACTTCCTCTCTCTCAAAATCTCTCTTGCACTTTTAACCAAAGTCTGTATAAACTGAAACATCTTTAAAACAAACAAAGTTTTATTATTAATTTTGTGAATTTTGAAGATGCATTAGTGTAAAACCTCATCACCTGTCTTCTTTCTCTAATTATTTTCACATTTTGGTCCAGAGAGAGGGAGTATCATTGTAGGACGTATG
>CM036542.1:12642500-12732500 GCA_020745685.1 Tautogolabrus adspersus | reverse complement strand
GATGGGGTTTTATTTGAGGTTTTATGGTAGCTAACGTTAGCAATTTACTGACTGAAGCTTATGGGTTATTGTAAAGACTGTTTCTTTTATTTTAAAAAATGTTCATATTCCCCTTTGAATTTTCATTATTATTTAAGAAGCAGGGAAATTATAATTATTTGCCAGATACCCAATTTTTTATGACTAACAACCTCAAATACATCACTGTGATGTTTTCACATCATTCTAGCACCCCACCCAGGGCTTTATGTAGGAGGAAAATGGCTGCTGTGTGAATACGGTCAATCTAGTTGTAATATGCTGCTCCTTGAAGCCAGGCAGAGCGACTCATAGTAACTCAGAGCTGATTTCTAACACTGCATCAGTGTAAAGTGTGGGTGTGTGCGAACAGGTGTGCGACAGTGTGTCATTCAGTGTGTGTCTCATTACCATGCATGGTGTGTCAGTGTTGTCCAGCAGGCTGAGCCTCCACGCGGAGCTCCAGGGGAGAGTTATAGATTACTGGCTGGAGCAGGCAGGGGGC
This sequence comes from Tautogolabrus adspersus, assembly GCA_020745685.1. Taxonomy (NCBI): domain Eukaryota; kingdom Metazoa; phylum Chordata; class Actinopteri; order Labriformes; family Labridae; genus Tautogolabrus; species Tautogolabrus adspersus. The sequence continues at coordinate 12,731,977 of CM036542.1, read as the reverse complement.
CAGGGGAGCTGCTGGAGCCCAGACCCCGAGAACTGTAGGCTGGGCACGGCTCTCAGCTCATCAGCCGTCTCTGGAGGCTGCGGAGCTTAACCTGGAGCAAGGCTCTGATTAACCAGACTAATGACGCTGTTGCCCCAGCTCCCAATGCCCAATACCATAATCACTCCTTAAGGCCCTGGCTGGTCGGTGCGTCTCTATGGAGAGAGAGCAGTGTGACAGCTTAATGGATAAGTCTACTGACAACAAGCAGTTTAAGTCAGCTGTCAATATGAGCTTTGAGATTCAAGACCTGCACATGAGAGGCTGGAATGAGATGAAATACATTCACAGCTTCGATAATTTTTTTCTGTTTGTCAACTTTGTGTGTGTGCATGTGAACGTGTGACTCTGCATTTGTGTGTCACCACAGTTGGAGAATTGTTTAATGAGTGCTGATCGATGTCTCATCTGTGTTGTCTTATCTCTAAAGCAAACATTTCATCAGCACAACGGAACCTCTCAGCCTTTGGTACACACAGAGACCCCAACAGACAAACTGCACAAACAAAACCACAAATGCAAATGAGACAGAGACAGACATGCTTTTGTTCAAATCACACTACCCAATAAGTTCAATAAGAGAACTCCAGTAAAGATGCGTGTGTCTTCAGGGTCTCAGTGGGTGTGAGAGTGGGAGGGGGTGGGTGGGGTGGAGTTGCATTTGCTCTGCAGACAGAAAAGATGCCAATAGTGCTTACTGTCCTCTGTGAGTAAAGTGATTTCTGACAACTCCTGAATGAAGCTCTGGGGATGGGGAGGCCGCATCCACATCACAGGCCTGCTTTATGACTGTTTGTGTGTGTGAGACAGTAAAAGACAGAGGTAATAGCTTGGCGTTATAAGAGTAGTTGAGTCGATAAGTGATCTAACTGCTCTCCGATAGAGGATGAGGTGGAAGGTGTCTTTATTGACTTAAAATGCCGAAATAAAGTCAAACCTTCAGGTTTGTTTCTGCAGCTCTCTGAGGAAAAAAAAGACTTACCTCTGCATTTTACTACACATAAAGTATCTGCCAAGAAATACAGAATAATACAAGAAAAAAGGAATCAGGATATTAAAACTAGCTTGAAATAGAGGAGACATACAGGAAAAGAGTGTTTTACAAATCCCAATAAAAAATCCAGAAAATAACATTTAATGCTGTCTCCCTGTAGTTTTTGACATCCCTAACATGTGGTTGCCAATCGACCACAAACCCATTTGTTCCTAATTTAAAATAGAAGATAATGTTTAAAAAGGTAAAAGTGTAGTGCAACTTTAACAAAAGTCTTTTAAACTGATTAAAAAAGTGCTTTTATAAATGATACTCATTTTGTGCATTCACATCGATAGCGGCAGGGTGTCGAGTATGAGATATGTCCAGGTGTGTCTTTGGTGTTTTAAATCAAAACTTAAACTGAATAAGAGAGCTAACATTCGTTTTCCTAATAAGAAAATATATTCAGCAATCTTCAAAAAACCAAGAGGGTCATTTTGCAACAATTTACATGCTCTGATATTTCCCGAATCGTTTGAGGACATTTGTACCATCTGGATGAAAAATACATTCCATTCACTGCACAATGTCAAAAAGTTACAGTAAATATTTTTATCATGGTTAAGGAAAACAACATTCCTTAACATTTAATGATTTGCACAACAAAATCACAAAATTGACAAAAAGAGAAATATAAAATAACCCCAGCCTCTCATTAGCGTAGATATGAGTATGCAGGATGTCTTCATGAGTCTACAGAGGCTTTTATTGACTGACAGCTCTGACTAACCCCTCCATATAGCTGCTTATCCCCGTTAACATTCAGGGCTTACCTTGTGTGTCTGGACATATTATCATCTGTGCCTGAATAAACACCATCCATGCATTTTGTTTCTATTGGTGTGTCTTTATATACATGTATATTTATATGTGTGTGTGTGTGTGTGTGTGTGTGTGTGTGTGTGTGGGGGTGGGTGGGTGTTTAGTTATGCCTCTACAAGTTCAGGTTGGAGGCATAGCAGCAGACAGATACATGCATGTGCTCATAGCAGCTGTGTTTCTGAATGGATCCAGCGGCCATTGTTCTCCTGTCACCAACTCATCTCTCAGGCCCAGGAGACACACCGCTGACATTTACCAGACATTCCCCCCTTGTCCCCCTCCCTCCCTCTTCTGCCTCACACTCTCCTCATCACATCTCTCCCACCTTCCCTTTTCCTCTCTCCTGTCTCATTCTCTCGTTCTCCCTCTCTCCTACTACTTCCATCAACTCCCTCGCCCATTCCCTCTTTCTGTCACTCCATCTCTCTCTGTGCGTGATGCGTGGGGACAGATGTGTGTGGATATGAGTGTGTTCGGTGTGTGTGCGAGACAGAGTGAGTGTTTGTGTTAATGAGTGGCCCTTTAAGGCTATTAAGATAAGATTGGTACGCCCAGAGTCCCTCATTACCCAGCAAGCATTGCCCCCTACACAGAATGGTAATTGGGAAGGAGAGAGAGAGAGAGTGTGAGTGTGTGTGTGTGTGTGTGTGTGTGTGTGTGTGTGTGTGTGTGTGTGTGTGTGTGTGTGTGTGTGTGTGTGTGTGTTGTTGGGGGGGGGGGGGGGGGGGGGATAGTAGTGGGTATAATAGGGGGATAAACGAGGGATAATTGGGCAGATCGAGAACAAGAGGAGCGATTGATCAGGTTGATTTGTGTCTGCAGAGAGAAGCGGTGGGAAGAGAGGAAGGGTTAAAGGTTGCACACTCCTGTATGTATGTACACACATGTCTGTGCACACCCATAATACAGATAACACACACCTTTGACATGCATGACTTTAAGCTCTTTAGACCCACACACAATGGAAAAAGTTGTGTGATATTGCTATAGTTGTTATTATTGCATCATTTTATATCGCACTTGTATGTGTTAGACCTATTTAAACTTGATACAAAGTGGTGTGTGTGTGTGTGTGTGTGTGTGTGTGTGTGTGTGTGTGTGTGTGTGTGTGTGTGTGTGTGTGTGTGTGTGTGTGTGTGTGTGTGTGTGTGTGTGTGTGTGTGAATGCCATAATGTAATCAATCAGCCTTTAATCTCTCTGTCAGTCACTGATGTCTCTTTCAGATGGTGTAACACCAGCATCACCTGCAGGTTGCACACAAAAAATCTCTCAGCCTCCCTAACCTGCTTTCCCTTAAAATCTGAAACACCCAGGTCAATCATTGAACGAAAGTAATTTTTTTCTTTATTTATTAAACCTTAGCCATTAATCTAAACTTCCTTTATCAGTAAATAAAGGTGCAATATTAAACCTCAAATATGGTTGTCTGAGATCAACACAATAAAATCTTCATCAACAAATCTTCATTTATTTAAAGCTAAAAAGATTTGAAGTTCCTTTGATTTCATCTGTGTTAAACTCTTAATATTTAAAGTCTATTGTTAAACTCTTACAGCTCTGTTGAAAGTTCTGAAAGTGCAAGCCTCATTTGGACACATGGACAAATATGAAATGATTCATTTCCCTTTCAATTCTGCCATTCTGTCTCAGAAATAAATTGCAAACTGTAATGTTTATTTTTTGCAATGAACACAGTTATTATCAAGTAAATAGATTTAGATTCTCTGTATTTTTGAACTGCATAGATTTAGTAAGACAGTCATACTTTACATGTTTAACAGCTTATCTCATAAATAAGACACACTTTTGTACACATTGAAATCTATTTAACACAGAAAAAGTAAAAGTGTAAAAGATACAATGTAGCCCAAGACGACACTCTCTAAACCCGCCTGTGCAAGAGTTTGAATCTGTGGTTATATATCACCATCTAGTGGCAGAACTGTGAACAAGCACTGACAGAGACAGAAGATGAGTTACAGTCTATAGCTGTGGCAGAGGAAAATTTATGGGAGCAGTTATCCTTAGGTCATTTGAAACAATTAATGATAATACATTTACGCAATATACATAACCATGTCCGTCCCTGAGTTGAGTATGAATTAAGAAGTTTCACATCACTGTTGGTTGGTTCACCTGCAGGGCCACCTCACACCAATACAATTTCCCATATCATTAGACAGATTTCTTTTCATTACAGACTTGCAGTGGGACCTTAGGATCATTTAACAAAGCTATTAGAAGCATTTCATGACAGATTTTAGTATCTCTAGATTCAATATAATTAAAGCTCATGTGAGGAGGTTTTAACTGGTGAAGAAACAGACTGAAATGAATACTTATTCATCTAAGTGGTATGTTTGACTGTTACAAGTCAAACATACCTATGAGTTTGGAAGATTGATTGATTGTATTTTATTTACATGTCATTCACAAAGTTCCCAACCCTCATGGGTTTTTCATTGGGCGGCTGTGGTGCATTGGTAGAGTTGGTCACCTCGCAACTGGAGGGTCAGGGTTCGATCCCCAGCTCCTGCAGCTACATGTCGTATGTGTCCATGGGCAAGACACTTAACCCCAAGTTGCTCCCGCTGTTTCATTGGCGGCATATGAATGTGTATGAATGGGATACGCTAAATCTGATTGACACTTTACATAGCATCCTCTGCCATCAGTGTGTCAATGGGTAAGGGTTTGACCTGCAGTGTACAGTAAAAGCGCTTTGAGTAGTCAGAAGACTACAAGCTCAAGTCCATTTACCATCTACCAAGTCCATAAGACACCAAAAATTCAGCTGCAGGGTTTTGTTTAACAATTCATAACATTAAAAAGTTGCATGCACCTTTTACAGCTTAGTCTTAATTCTGTCCTTTCTCCCAGGCTTTGCAGGTAAAATCTGCTACAAAAAAGGTTCCTCTCCTAAAGCACAACTCAAGTTTTTCATAATTGTCTAACCAGACGAAATCAACATGAATACTTTTTCAATAAAGTACATCACTTATGTCATCTCATTCTCAATTTCACCTAACTCACACAACAAACAAACACTGTCGGCCTCTTGAGAGGCATTAAACCTGACAGTCTCTAAAGCTAAAGGCAACGTTCTTGAACATGTGCACAGAGGGATCTTTGTCCTGGTTAAATTATACTTAGGCCTCTACACTGTAACTATTATTTATGAGACAGTATGCTTGTAGTTTTTTACACCATATATCAACAGACCATTTCTCTCTGTACATAAGAAACATTTGACTCTTAATCTCCTGAATATCCCAGAGTAACTGAGTATAAAAGTATCCCAATTAGAGATCTTTTTTTAGTGTATCTCTAATCAGACATCTTCACGAGTCTACTCCAAAGCCGAAGCATTTCACATTTATGTCTGAAGATCTGCACAAGATTAAAATGCCTCACAGGAGCTTTAAATACAACTGTAGAAAAAGGTTCTGTTTTTTGGCTGATAGTGAAGAGAAGGTATTGACACAGGATCTAGATTAAGTGATTAAATCAACAGAAATCTAACTGAATAGTTCATTATAACTGTCTTACTTTATTGATAAAAAAAAATCCAAATAGAAACATGTATGCCTAAGAAATCAAGAAATTTGAGAGCCTTTTTTGATTGTCCAAGGTGTTGGTGCTGGGTGTGGAGGTGGCTAGCTTTAGGGCACTAAATTTTTTTCTATGGCTTTGGTTATGACAATAATTTTAATTGCAACCAATTTAAGTCCTAAAAAAAAAAAAAAGCATCATGTTTTATTTTGCTCACGTGCAAACGTGCTCACAGTCTTCGAGCATGACATAATGGAATAAGATGAATAAACTCCAAATCTCTGGCACATAGTTTGTGTCTGTTAGGGAAGCATTCATGCATCTGAGTATGGGGCAAACTGCCCTATTGATCGATTCTGAAAACAGCACGTAGCGACTCCTGATTGGCTGTTTCTGTGAAGGACTGAATAGGGAGAAGAGAGGGAGGCAGGACGAAACCACTTCTCCTGTTCAACTGGAAAATATGTAAAGATTTGTGTGGGCTAGAAGGCATCTAAATTCGGATATCAGAGGGGATTATGGTCGTGTAGCGGAATTAGATGGTAAGATTACAAATACGGGTAATTTCAGTGTCGATTAGCCTCTCTGACAAGCGGTCATGAACGTTTAATCCCCCATCATCCATGTGAATAAAAACATCCAAACAGGCTATTAGGATGCGGAGATGATTCTGGTGACGCTGCGATGGATACCTACGAGGATTTTCAAATAATCATGAGAAATCGATTGGATTTCAAGTTGTTACGTTGTTTTATTATTGCCCTTTAAATAAAAATCATTATCAGCCATGATTTTCTTACGGAGGCTGCTGCAGCTGTCGGTTTTGGTGAGCCATATTGGATGGTGGGGGGTCGCGTCGAGCCCCACCGATGAGGGAGCACTCCGGGCCGGCCAAGGGGAGCACGGAGAGCCGGGACACCATGAGCCTCACAAGGACTCCTACAGCACCTTCGCGTCCGAGTTCCTGGAGTCCAGATATCTGTCAGACGACGGTAAGGATGTAGACAAGTGCTTCGTACCTAAGGCTGCTAGCTAGAGGGTTTTGTTTACGTCTCATGCTAAATAAGCAACCTAGGTGATAGCATGGGCCAGAGAAACAGAAACGGAGCATATGCTGTTTATTTTGTTCTGCAACCAACCTGTCTGCACTCTGCAAGGCTTTTCAGCACCCAGGCCAGCTCCTATGTGGCTGCCCACCCCCCTCTTCCTCACACACACACACACACACACACACACACACACACACACACACACACACACACACACACACACATCCAAACAACAGCAGCAGGAGAGAGAAAGTGCAGATGCCCTCCCCAGTGGGCCCTTTTCTTGATTGATTCTATGTTCTGTGTGAAAAGACAAAACAAGTGCTTATTTTGCTTTTTGCAGGCTATCCGTTCCCCACCGCTCCTCCAGTGGACCCCTTTGCCAAGATCAAAGTGACCGACTGTGGAGTCACAAAAGGCTGCATAAGGTGAGAAGAAGAGGAGACATCCTTTTCCTTCTCTCGCTGCCTGAAATCAGAGCTCCAGTGCAGCTGTAGTGTTCCCTGAGGCTGCTTTATCCTAGATGCTGTGTCCTGACTTAAGAGTGCTGGAGCTACACATGGACTTCTTCTCAGTGCAGTCTTTGTTCTCTGATATCAGTTTGAAATTGATTTAAAAAAAAGTTCTAGCCCTGTTGTGAGCCTCACCTTCTCTCATACTTCTTATAAAGAGAGTGTTTACATTTGTTTATCTTCATCAAGGTATGGAAAGCCAGGTTGTGATGCAGAGACGTGCGACTACTTCCTGAGTTATCGTCGTATCGGGACAGATGTGGAGTATGAGATGAGTGCAGACACAGACGGCTGGGTGGCTGTAGGTTTCTCGTCTGACAAGAAGATGGTGAGAAGCTGCCAAACTTCTCTGGCTTTGTAGAGAGAGTCGTTTGTTCTAGTGCACACAAATACACTGACTATACTTGTTCTATATGAGCAAGTTTCTGTAAATACATACGGTGTAATGATATAATTCAAAAACAAAAAAAGATATTTTATACATTTTAAATCTTTCAGGCTTGCTGTCCGTCCAAATATGTAAAAAAAGTATCATAGGTTTTATTTTAAACACATTTTTATTTTGAATATAACATATTTTTTTTAGAATGGATTAAAAAAGGTTAATTTATAATCTGCTCAGACAGTCTATAATAACAAATAGAGAAAAGACATCATATTTTAATGCTGCAGCAGGCCTGATGAAAATAAGAGTCTTTTCAGATTCAATTTTAAACTCAGTGTTTTTTGTAACAAGACTTTTTAAACAGGAACCAAGAGGGTCGAAAGAAAACTTACAGGTGGGTTACAGATAAGGGGTTTGGGAAAAACATGTTGTTTTTGTAGTTCCATTTAATTTGATTCATTTAATTGATAGAAAGTATTTTATTTAAAAATAATAAGTAATATTCAGTATAATCATATTTAGAGATTTTTTTTCTAAATAACTTTCTGTCAAGTAAATGAGATTATGGTCCACTGTGCTGGATGGTGAACACACGCTTATCGATGCTGAAGTAACTGTATATCCCTCAGTTATTGTTGCCTATTTTTGAAACATGTATGGCCTCCTTTTACAAGACAAGAACCTCAGATGTAGCATCATGTGCATTATAATAATATACCCGTTTCTGAATCAAAATATCTCTAACTCATGTCTTGTGTAACTCCGGTCAAGGTGTAACAGTTGATAGTAGAAAGTAGAAAACTCATTGTCTCTCCTTTGATGAGCAGACATAGTCTCCTGTCTCTTCCACTAACTGTGTTTGTACTTTGTATTAGAATCATTTTCTTTCCAAATTCAGCAATTCAGAGGTAAGCTCATTGTTTTTGTTTCCTTCCCCAGGGAGGAGATGACGTCATGGGTTGTGTCCATGATGATAACGGACGTGTGCGGATTCATCACTTCTACAATGTGGGCCAGTGGGCCAAAGAAATAAAGAGGAACCCTGCGAGAGACGAAGAGGGCATCTTTGAGAACAACCGGGTGACCTGTCGCTTCAAACGGCCGTTATACGTCCCCAGAGAGGAGACTCTTGTAGACTTACACCTGTCGTGGTATTACCTGTTTGCATGGGGACCTGCCATACAAGGTGACTTATCAAGCTTAAGGATAAACTCAGCTATATTCTTTTTGTCTTTCATGACATCTTCTACATCTTCTTACCTTTTCCAACAGGTTCCATCACAAGGCACGACATCGACAGTCCACCTGTCAGTGACCGCATGATCAGCATCTACAAGTATGAGGACATCTTTATGCCTTCTACAGCCTACCAGACCTTCAACTCCCCCCTCTGCTTACTGCTCATAGTAGCTCTCACCTTTTATCTACTAATGGGAACACCGTAATAAAGCTCAGCATGTGGTGGGGAAAAAAGAGGGAAAGAGAAGAGGAAGCAGCAATAAAAAATGTTGTCGTTTCTGTCAAGTGTGCTTTGCACAGAGAGACAATGTATTAGATATATTTAAGAACTTAGAGAGAATATATTGTTTTTCAGAACTCATAAGACAAAATATTGAACCAGTACTGTAGAGCTATCATGTACTGGTGTCAGTAAAAATACAGGGTCTGAAAAAGAGTAGTATTATAGTATAAGCGCACCAGTTATTTTCAGTATTTCATATAGCTACCAAGCATCAATAACTATCAGTACCGATGACTTAGCCTTACAAGTCTTCAGAATACTGCATGCACTCAAAAATCTGGGAAGGATTTCAAACAGCTCCTGTTCAGTGGAAAAGAAGAAGAGAAAGAAGACAGTATGTCATGTTGAGCTTGACTACAACATGAAAGATACCTGTGGAAAAAGGACAAAAAGCAACTTGCTTTGCTCGCAACCACACCTAACGTTCTTTCACTGTAATGTTTTCAAGGATATCACCCTTTGCAAAAGTAGCAGGAAACATATGGTCTATTTCTTTATTTTTAGTATAACAGCATGTCGTTTCTAGGGTTTAAGGGACTGACTACAGTATGTGTTTACCATGCAAAAGATCTTTATTTCTTTTTCAAATGTTAATGCTGATGGCACTGATAAACTCTCGGCTCATCTTACTCAAAACTTTTCCTTTAATTTAATTTTTTTCTTTCTAAACCACAGTGGTTGTGACTTTGGCACTGTGACTGTGTTTAGCAGGCAGAAAGAGACTTCTACCTGAGTAACTATTGCCCACAGAAGCAATAACACGCTGACAGGAGCAATCTGATGAGTGAAGAACATTTTACTGGGACTGAGACACATTTTCCCCCCAGTTTGTTATTGTAGCCTTTTGATTTGTATCAAAAATGGATATGTTATTATGCCTCTCACTTAAATGAATCTACAATGTTTGACTTTATTATCAATAAAACTTTTAATGAAATCAAATACAGTACACTCAAGAGAATAATGATGTGTCTCTCCATGAACAGACAGCTCTGACAGTCAGATATTATGAGGCTATATAAGAGTTTTAAAGTTTTAAAATAGCTTTATTTATAAATGCATAGGCTTTAAAATTTTGAGTTCATATTTCATTCACTTTGATTTTCAGAGATGAGGTGTGGGGGCAGTCTTCCTGAGACATGTAAACTTAAGCACTATTGCCTCTATTATTCACAGTTGCCAAAGCCAAGTATAATTGATTCAATAAAAATGAACATTGCTTAATGTACTTTACATTACCGGGCTTCAAGGGGCCTGCTTTCTTTGCCATCCATGCATGCATTACTAGCAACATTGACATCAATTGTGGCCATTTCCTAAAAATGTGTCTTATAGTGGTCAAAAAATGTCTAACAATATATATTTTTTACCACACTAAATCACCTTTTATCTTTGAATGTCACAAGCAGGACTCTTGGACTCAAGTATTAACAGTTGCTAGGAATTAAAAATCTATTTTTTTTTTTTACAAGATCTTCTATCGTTTTGATATCATAAGTGACTTGCAGGGCTTTCATCCAACGTGTCATTAGTTGGTATTACCACTGAGGGGCACCAAACTCTGACATTAAAATATCCCAACGTTAATTGTGATAGTAAAAAAATAAAAAATATAAATATAAATATATAGACAGTATATATATATTCAAATGCGGAGATGAAAAAAATTCACTGTGGGATTATTCTGATTATATTTTTAATATCAATTTCAACAGCGGTACTACAATACAAATATTAACAACAACAATAATATAATATATATAATATAATAATATAGTATAAATATATCGTTATTGTTGTTATTATTTTAATTAAAAAAAAATTGGTCCCCGGAAGCGATTTTCTTTTTTACCCAGACCTCACTTCCCACAGTTCCGTTGGCGGTTATGGTTTCAACGTGTTACGTCATATGTTTTCCTTCCTCACGCGGTGGATATCTCGGGTGGAGCGACGTAACTGGAGCGGAGTTTGGAACATGGCAGACGAGGAGGACACGGCACCGGAGCCTGCCGCTGTCTCTCCCCCGAGGAGCCCTCCCTGCGAGCGGCCTCACTTTGTCTCCTTCTCCGAGAGCGTACAGCCGGCGGTCGGGATGATGAGCCAACTGCTGAGCCAGCCGGCTTCTCTGAAGTTTGATAAAAATATCAAACAGGCCTTCTATAACACCGGGGCGATGATCTTCGTGGCTATCTGCTGCGGAGCGGCGGTGCTGGTCTACTTCATTCTGGAGGCCTTCCTCCGTCCGCTGCTGTGGGCTACGCTCTGCGGAACCTTTCTCCACCCCTTCAAGCACTCCCTGGCCCGGCTCGGCCGCTCCTGGCTCAGCGGCCTACAGGAAACCGGGACGCCCATCGTGCTTGGGACCCTGCTGGTCCCGGTGTGGTGTGTGAACCACGGGATGGAGGCGATGGGTCGGCTGGTGCTGGAGAGGCTGACGGTGCTGCTGGTGATCGGTGCCGGAGCGCCGCTGATCTATTTCCTCTACCTGTTCTGGAGCGTCATCGGTATGCAGGTGATCCTCGGGCACGTCTGTGGGATCATCGGGGCCGTGCTGGACTGTTTCCACACCGTGTGGGTGAGTAAGTGTAGAGCGGCAACTGGGTACATACATACACCCTTCTCTAATGACAACAAAAGCCCCTCTGTGTCGCTGTGTGGATGCCACTGGTGGGTGAGGTCAGCATGTCAACCGAGTCACCCAAAACTGGCTGCCGACAGCTCAGAGAAGACCTGGGCCATATGGTTGTGATCATTTCAAATATTATTGATACTGATATTATTTTTACCATAAACAATGTGTGTACACAAAATGATGCAGTGCAAAGAGCCATGTTGAAAAGTAAAAGTCAGCTATATAATACAAGAACAGAGGAAATACAGAGATAAAACTACCAATTTATTATCTGTTCAAATCAAAAACCACCAACAACAACAATCAGCAACAGCTTTTATTAGGCTACAATTAGTCATTAACCTCATTGCAAAAACAGAATATTCTAGGAACTTGTGACTTAAATTGTTCCTCAGCTGATCTAATTTCCAAGAGTTTTTTTATTTTTGTTTTACTCAATACCTCATGATTCCCAAACAGCTCCAGGGGCCTGAGCTCAGCTTGACCTGGAATAGTTACAAATTGTGTTAAATGTTCTTCCTAAGACAGTCTGTCCTTTCTCTAGAAGCAGCGTTGGATCCACACAGGGTCCCTGACTATAAATAGGCTGAAGGACGGTGTATTAAATTACATTCAAAGATGCATTTGTGTGGAAAGAAAGAAGTTTGGACCATTACGACCAGACCAGAAGACATCATATTTCATACTTTTCCCCTTTTCCTTCTATCAGAGGTGTGGGAGGCCCGGAGATCGCAGCTTGATCGCTTCGAGGTCTTAAAAAATGATCTTACTCACATTTGAGAATCTGGGAAGAGGGAACATTTGGCTTTTTATCCTTAAAAGGACATTTGCCACTGACTTTCTAATGCCTTGTGATTGATCCAATCCTATCTGCCAGCAATCTTTACAGTATAACACAAAGTTGAGGACATGATTCAATACCGCTGAAAACTTCTTCCCATTAATGAGTCATACGATCATCACAAACACTGGCCATGTTCTTTTAACTCAGTCAGAAAGTTCAGAAACTCTGCAGCAACACTCAGTGATTTTGAAAACATCATGTGATGCAGGAATCACAACATTTTTTTGTACCCTGTGTTCATCATGTTTCCCCTCTGACTCTTCGGCTTCTCCTCAGGTGTGCACTTTGGTGTTTGGCTACCTGTTGGCTGTTTGTTTCAAATGGGGTCCTCACACTGAGCATTACCTGCGGGCTCTGGCTCTTCCTGTTTGGTCTGTCCTGCTCTTCTACATTGGTGAGTGAATAAGTGAGCGTGTGCGAGGGAGGGGGGAACCTGCTCGGACCTGTTAGATTTCATTTCATACTTTTATGTAAACTCTGTCTTTGCCGATGGGTTGATTTTTTACATTTTTTGCAAACTTGAGTAGACATGTGTCTGGTTGCTGAAAGCAGACTTTAAAGATACGTTTGAACATTTAGTTTTTCTGAAGTGGAAGGATTAAAGTTGTCCTCCAGTAAATCTAAGAGGGTGTCTCTACAGGTCCTCCATCAGGCGGAGCACATGCCGAGTAGATGAGGAAGTCTCCAGTATTTTTAGCACACTTGACCTTCAGGCGTGAAATGTTAAAAGTGACTGAGTGCATGTATACAAATGTTGCTACATGATAGGATGATTTTAATATCATCTTAGGTTCTTATGTGGACCTAAAATACTTTATAATTGTATAGTAAAAGAAATCAGATGTAGTGCATCAGAAGTCAGTATTTTCCATGAAATTATCAGCAATGTCATAAAAATAAATGAAGATATTGATTTATGTGTTTTAGTGTCTCTGACTGGTTCGTGGAGAGTGCCCATATTTGTGGTAATGGTTATCCTCATGATCCTTGGCTCTCAAGAGAAACCGCCTGTCCCTGGCAGAGGTGAACACTCATGAACACACACACACACACACACACACACACACACACACACACACACACACACACACACACACACACACACACGATTAACTTATGATTAAAACAATAAAGTGATTTGTTTGTCTGTGATCTTTAAAGGTGCTGCTAAAGTAGGATTATGCTACATTCAGTCAGAGCTAAGCTAGCTGTTTCCCCTATGTATAACCAGTATGCTAAGCTAACTGGCTGCAGGGTATAGCTTCGTATTTACTGTTCAAACATGATAGTGGTATCTTTCTTCTGATTCAACTCTGTGGAAAAACAAACCTGCTGTTGTTTGTATTATCATTTATAAGACATTAGGTGGTGAGTTTGTCATTGAAACGGTGAACCAACAGTTAAGAACAACAGCTAAGAAATGTAAACAGAGAAATGATAAGTGTGTCTGAATTAATGTGTGACTGTTCTCTGCCTCTCTACCTCCCCAGGAGAGCTGTCAGGGCAGGTGTTGTCGTTCGCTGCTAACACTATTTACATGGCTATCTCCTGTAGCAACCTTCAGCTGAAAACTGAGCCCAGCGGAAACTCATCTACAGGTAATATAAGGCAGCTTGATTTCATTTTCACCTGTTCGCACCTTCATTAGCTACATACCTACAATAGCAACAGTGATCAGCACTTGCTGCATGACACCAAACCAATGTCAGTCCTTGTTTCTTTTTCTTTCTCTTCCTCTTATTTGCCTCCCCTGTGCTTTCTCCATCTCCTCCTACAAGATGGAGTGCAGTCTGCTGGCCCACTTCCCTCCACGCCTGGATTCCCTCGAGGCTCTCGTTCGTTTCCAGCCGGCCTCTTTCAGAAAGAGAAAAGCTCCCACAGAGCCAGTGACATCTACTTCATTCTGCTTGTGTGGGCCATCGTGCTGGTTCAGGTGTGGCTAAACCTATGGATCCTACAGCTGCTGCCCATTCCTCTGGCTGGTATACTGAACACACACACGCACACGCACACGCACACGCACACACACACACACACACACACACACACACACACACACGCATGCATGCACACTGTTTTTTACTCTCTTTTTCTCACACCTGCTCAGACTAATGTTGCATTGATGCTTCAGTGTGGGTGCTAAAGAAGCTGGTGGTCCATTTTGGCCTGAAGAGCTTTGCAGAGCGGACTCTCAGCTCGTGGTGGGTGGTGCTGGAGAAGCTCGGACGTGAGCGAGAGGAGGCCCTGCTGCCTGGACCAATCAAAGGCCTGGCTCAGTTCCTGCTGCGTGTGGACACTAAGGTAATGTCTCTGACCGATTTCCAAGTGCCAGATGTGCAGGTTGCTCTCCTTAATTACACAATCTCTTACCTTCCCAAATCATCGTCAAACTCGCACATTTCTTGTTTTGTAAACTGGCATATTTTAAACATGTTAAAGGCCCTGAGTGGCTACAAAGGTCTTGACGTACTATAAATGTTTCAGCTCAGCTCAAAGACAACACTATAAAATATTCAGCAAGGGTTGAACAGCTTTGAAATTCTAATTCTGATGATGAGAGAACTTTCAATGTTTGGAGCATGCAGAACTTTCTTTGTGAATACCTTTAAAGGAACCTTTTTAGGTTGAAGAAAGTACATCTCTGGTATGTAGTCCTCTAATTAAAAAACAAATAACTAACAAACCCTACAAAAAAAAGTTACTGCAATCACTCATTCATTCAGATAGTGCTCTGCAGAAAATATAGCACTGCGTAAATAAAGTTGAAATACCCGTACATTTGTGATCCATTTTTTTTCAATTGAAATATTAGAGATTAGATTACAATATTAGAACAGAATCATTAGCCTGATGGGCCGCTGGTGGCCTAGTGGTTAGTTTGCTCGCCTCATGTACAGAGGCTACAGGGTTAGGGTAGACCTGTGGCTCTTTTGCCGCATGTCATTCCCCACTCTCTCTCCTTGATATCCAACCCTATTCACTGTCCTATCTCTGTAATATAGGCATAAAAAGCCCAAAGTAAATCTAAAAAAAAGTTTAGCCTGGCTGTAAGCACATAAAGCTTTTGCGAGGAAGCCTTCCTGTTACATTGTGAAAATATATAAAATATAAAAAATAAAAAAAGCAATACATTCTAGTTTAAAATAAAGATTCTGGGTCATTTGAACCATCATGCATATCTTATTCTAGTTTATTCTTAATTAAGTCAAACACCCTGAAACTGAAAGGATCATTTTTAATTTAAAACAGTCATAAAGATTGAGCTCTTATGTGAACAGTGTGGGTTATTTTGATGGCCTGTTCACTTTGCTGTCCTTTCAGGTTTTAGTTTTTACTGAATCTTTCTGAGCATGATCCTCCTTCCAGCCAAAACTTGTTTCGTTTACTGCTCACATAGTGTTGTTTGGAGACACAGAAAGCTTCTGTACACTACCGGTCTAGGACACACAGAGTAAGTGACTACTGCTGGTGAACTTAGTGGAGCATTAAAAAGCAGATATTTCCAGAAAAAGAGAGTAAATATTGCTGTTGCATTTGTCAAAGAAAACAAACACAAAACTCATTGCTGACAACTTACACACTAAAGGATGTCTCTCCCTTGATGTTTATGGGAGAACATTCTGTCATGTGTTATCCACAATGACTGGCATCCCCCTGTAAAGCCACACTCCGGGTTGCTGTTGTTCTATCCTCCCTGTCACTCTTCTCTACCCGACCACTCAAACCCGTAACAAAGAGGCTGTGTTCTTCTTGCACGGGTACTTGTGATGACTGCTGCACAGATCTTTCCAAAAATAATCTTCCCAATGTCTCTTTGTCTCCTACCCAAGCTCTGGCATTGGCTTAACAAGCAGGTAATGACTTTGGGGAGCAGAGTGCTGAGAGAAAGAGTGTGTTTGAGATTAACTCAGAATAACCTGTTTATATGTGTGGGTGAAGGTGTGAGCATACCTCGTAGTAGCTTGGACTGGCACTTTACCCATCCACTGTCATCACCCTGTCATCCTGTGTGTGTTTGTCCTCTCACTGCTTTCCTGCTGCCTGCTTTTATTTTGAAAGGAAGCTACGGTCAGGTCGAGGACTCTTTTGTCCCTTGGCCTCATCCATACCTTCCCTGCTGCGATCTAACCGGCAGGTTTGGCTTGAGAGTGAATGGGCTGCATGGAGCAATGGCTGATGTAAAGAGCAGAGTGGAGATGGAGGAGTGGACAATGTTTCTGAACACATGTTGGTCCATAACCCTGAGGTTGATTATGCTCTAATACAGATGAAGAAGAAAAATGGCCCTGGGTGGGCAGGGTTGGGACGTGATCGCGCTGGATGGGAATGGGGCAGGGGATTTACAAAACATTGGAAACACCATAAAGTTTGGATGGATGTGAAACACTAACATAACAACCTTTATCTTTAAAAGAGCTTCATTTCTTTATATTATATGAGGACTGGGATGTATCTAGCAACATATTTGACAACTACAAGGATCAGGATATCCTTATTTTATTTATAATTTGATTTACAGCCAACAGTTCCACACAAACCATCACACAAAGTATGTTCTACAAAGGATTTGGTTTCAAGGGACAAAGAAGATGTTGAAAATAAATGTCACTTTAAGGACAATACAGAAGCCCTGCGAGGCAAGTGAGAAAAAGATATGGAGATGAAGAATGCTCTAAGTCTGATCTAACTTGCTATCTCTCCTGTGTTTATGCCTTCAACACAGATAAATGGCTGGAAAACAAACATCAATAATAGTTGATAAACATTTTTCTGTGAATGCGTTCACTCGTATTTAAAACTTGGGATACAGATCAGGGGCGTGTCTAGAGGGGTGGCCAGGGAAATGTGATTGGCCACCCAGGTGCCACCCCAAAAAGGCTATTGATTGGCTATTTGCCCTGTCTGAGGCGAGGCTCACGTTAAACCCAACTATTACTATTACAAAAAACATTGGGTAAACTAAGTTATTATTATAACCATTCTGTTTTCTTCTACTGCATTCTATCATTTTTAACGTAAAAAAAAAAGACTAATGATGTAAGAAATGAGCTATGTTTGGATTGCCCAATAAACACAAAGTTACAAAAAAACAAAAAAACCAACTACTGCTGTATTAGATATATTTTTGCAAAGGCTGCTAGTAGTTTTCTTTACATATCAGTGTAGCATATTTTGTTTGTAAAAAAGAAAAAACGATGCTATTATATTGAGGAAAGGTATGTACTCTGTCTTACTTGCAATCAACTAACTGGCAACGTGTCAGGACCAAAACATTACAAGTTAGACTGTGCAGGAGTTTGCATGCACTTTTTTAAGTTCTTTAAACTGTGATTGAACATAAATCTTCTTTTTGTGTCGGGGTAATGTTTCCATTATCTCTTGATATAAAGTAGAAATGATTTGTGAGGTGAGAAAGGGTAAATAATGATATTTCTTTGTGAGTTTGTGCACTCATTATTAGGGATGTAAAGATGAATTGTAAAATTGTGATAAATCGATTCAAAGGTGTCAAGCTTCACATCGGTACTCTGAAAAATGAATCGCCATAATATCGTGAGCGTCAGCAGCTGTAGAGCAAGATTTTAAAATTGAGGACTCACCACCGTCTTTTAAATCGGAGGTGTGGAAGCATTTTGGCTTCAAGACAGAAAATGAAAGAGGTGAGAAGATAACAGACGAGACAAAAACTGTGTGTAAATAAGCAACGAGACAGGGAACTACACAAATAGCACAACCAACATGATGCAGCATTTAATGGACACCACAATGAGAAGCTCCAATCACCTCCCCTTGTTGAGAGAAAAAAACCCATTAAAAGGCCAAACCACACTGACAAGCAGGTTAGCAGCCCCTAAAGGAATCTTTTTCAGTCAGAATTTGTCTTCAGTCTCATTTTATAAAATAAATCGTGAATCGTATTGTGAGTTTAGTGAATTACATCCCTACTCATCATACTTCAGGCCACCCCTGTATAAGTCAGGGGTCCCAGTTGGGCCACCCCAGTTAAATACGTTTGGACACGCCCCTGATAGAGATGCATTTCAGCTCTTTGTCACTTACATAGGTATGAACAAAACCTACCTTTTTAAACCTACATTAAGGTATTACTGCTTACCTGTTTTTGTCACAAGCAGTTTTGATCAGACTTGGAAATGACTCATCAGACTTTTCTCCTCTCTTTTATTCATCTTCTGAAGGACAGTTTGGCATTATTATACATAAATATGATCTTTATTATTATCAACAAATTCCATTAAAAAAATACACCAATCAAAAACTGAATCTAACAGAGTATTGTCTGGGCACCCAAACCTGAAATATTATATTCCTCTAAGCAATGGAGCTCCAATGTTGTTCAATGGTAAACCTTTTGGCCTTATTGGAGAGAATTGTCCACTGGAACAGATCCTCTTTCATTACAGTATAAGTAACTTCATTTTAACACATGGCTTTTGTGACATTAACATATGGAGACTAAAGCTGTCATAGGTTTTGCTGTTGATGCAGTTTTTGGAACACTGAGAAACCTGAGTTAAGAATCAACTTTGAATAATGCAAAAGTGTTTGGATTAAATTTCTGCACACAGCCTGAGATTTCACTCGCATGTTTGCTAGTGTAAGGATGTGTGCATGCTTGAGACGGACATCATGGATGTTGGTTGACTCAACTTTACTCAGGGCCCAAGTGAGCACATTTAGATCCTAAACGGGAAGGACGCAGGTTTCTCCATGTGTCTGCTCTCTGTATATTTTCAGTGTCTTCAGAATCCCAATGACTTTTTATCTTCTCTTTCTCACACCTCCCTGTCTTTCTCGTCTGTGGCTTCTCCTTCTCTGTGTCTGCAGATGATCGTGTGGTTGGAGCGATCTCTGGATAAAATCATCAGCATCTTCATCATCTTTGTCCTGGTTTCAGGGACGCTGCTCATGGCTCTTCTGCTCACTGCTATGGTATGCTGTTGCACCTTTGAGTCACTCGATTGCAACTCGGAGACAAGGTCATGTATAAGTGTTTAACTTTGATCTCTCTAGGTTCATCATGAAAGCGTTCACATCGTCGACGTAACGAGTAACCTCATCAACGAGACCGTGTCTAATCATCCAGAATGGGCAAAGTATGACGGTTTCAACTTTTTTTTTTTTTATCTTTATCTTTTGGGGTTTATAATTTCACATCTGCTGAACTCTTTCTGTCCTGTAGTTGGCTTCCAGAGGCTCATGTGGTGCAGAAAGCTCTAAATTCAGCCGCTACTAATGTCTATCAACACGGTCGAGAATGGATAACACAGAAGGTAGGAATGATGACTGCCTTTGTACTTTTCATTGATTTCTCAGTCTTAAAATATGGAAGCAAAAACAGAAAACTACTCAATTCATTGAATCTTTCTTCCTTTGTGCAGCTCCATAAGATGTTAGGAGACAAGGGGAACCACACAGCTGTGATTGAGAAACAGGTTTTGGAGCTTTGGGACAGACTCTATCACTCCTGGTTTGTGAAGGTATTGTGAGGACGATTGACGCCAGGCCTGTCTTTTTAAGTCTTTGAAGTTGTGGAACGGTTTTCCCCCCTTTAAATTCACAAAATATTTCATGCATTTAACAGAACACTACCGGCACTGGACGCCTTCGTGGTCCGAAGATGATGGCTCAGAGACAGAACAGCTGGTTAGTCGACATCCTGGACTGGAAGGACATCGCCTCATTTCTGCAGGAAAATATTGAGACCCTGCTGTCTGTAAGTATTTGTGTATAACTCTGCCTTTAAGTAGCATATATTCTGGTTTCTTTGAAAAGTGTTTGCCAGAAAAAGCAACATCATGTGTCCTGATATTTCTTAGAATCAGTGAAGGGAGAAACATTAAACATGTGGGATTTCTGCCTGTCAGCCATGCCCTGGCTGGCCTTTAATTGGTGTCACAACATCTGGAGGTTGTTGACAGATTTACAGCTGTGTGTCTCAGAGGGTTGTTTTCACAGTTTTCCCTGTGGCTGACATGTTTACTGTCTACTGGTTTTATAGATCCTGGAGTCTCTGTGGGTGGTGATGAGCAGAAATGTTGGCCTCCTCATCTCCACCACGACCACTCTCTTCACCGTCCTGTTCCACAGTGGCACCGCGCTGCTTAACTTCGCTCTGAGTCTGGTATGACACGTTCACTGATGTGAACTATTAAGATAATAATGAATGAAAGGACCTCATAAATAAATCGCCTGAGGTGTTTTTTGTTTTGTTTTGTGACAGTTTGAACTCAGCAAAAACTACGACTTAGGGTTGACATTTGTATTTTTATAACATTTGTTGCATCTTTATACTTTTTATTGCACAAGAGTGATACGTCCAAACATTTCACTTCAACATTAAGTCTCCCCTGGTATC
This sequence comes from Tautogolabrus adspersus, assembly GCA_020745685.1. Classification (NCBI taxonomy): domain Eukaryota; kingdom Metazoa; phylum Chordata; class Actinopteri; order Labriformes; family Labridae; genus Tautogolabrus; species Tautogolabrus adspersus. The sequence goes on along the minus strand of CM036542.1, from coordinate 12,711,206 downwards.
TCCACCATCTGAGTAAAGTAAATCTATATGTTTACATCTATGTGCAGGTGATTTTCCTCACCACTCTCTTCTACCTGCTGAGCTCCAGTGGTGAATACTACAAACCTGTGAAATGGGTGATCAGCCTGACCCCCCTCTCCCAGCCTGGACCCTCCTCTAATATCATAGGCCAGTCTGTGGAAGAGGCCATCAGGTAGACACACAGAATCTCATCGCAGCTATGCAATCACATGTAAACAGTCGAAACACAGACATTAATTCTGACCTTGTGTGTGTTTGTCTTGAAGAGGAGTGTTTGACGCATCTTTTAAAATGGCCGGCTTCTACGGCCTATACACTTGGCTCACTCACACCATCTTTGGCATCAACATTGTTTTCATTCCCTCTGGTGAGTCTTCATGTTGACAGCAGATTGTGACGTCTCAATACCTGGACTTTACAGGCCACAGTCAGTGATTACTCACTCTCTTTTTAATCTCTTCCCTTCCCCCCCCTGAAGCCCTGGCTGCCATCCTGGGTGCTGTACCATTCCTGGGGACGTACTGGGCGGCGGTGCCAGCCGTGTGCGACCTGTGGCTTGCACAGGGAGAAGGCGCGAAGGCTGTGCTGCTGCTGATCTTTCACCTGCTTCCGACCTATTTTGTAGACACAGCGATCTACTCGGACATATCAGGGTGTGCACAGCATGTTTGTACTGTATGTTTACTGTTCCCCAGAATAGCATTGGCACATTTGTCCGACCGACTTCGATATTCAAACGGCCTTGTTAGTAGGGGAAAACTGCTTAGATAGGAAAGTATTCAGTGTGAAGTCTATAAATAGTGTTTCTATTAGCGCAATCAGTTTCATAACAATCAGCTGTTTGAGATAGAGCCAGAGAAAACAACACCAGACAGCGGGCCAGATTATGCTCCAGCTCAGCTTTTATTGGCAGCCAAGTCTTGTTGTTTTTTTCCATACTTTATTAATCACCAAGGGGAAATCAGTTTTTTCACTCTGTTATTGGACATGCTTCTATGGACATGTACTGATAGAGAAATGCTCAAGGGCTCCTCTGCAGTTTTTTTTGGGAAGTTAACTTCCACCTCTCCATGAACCACTCCCAAATTCCGTACTTTGGTCCGTATTGTGTTATGGAGAGATTCTATGAAAAGAACCACTTTGTGTTAGGCCCACTGTGAATGGAAACACATGTATGCGGTAGCAGATTTAAAGGCAACACCAGCTTCATCGACGCATTTCTAAACATCTGTATTTTCTAATGTCATGTTTTTGAGATATTTCTTTGTTTTGATCTGTTGTCTTTGTCTCAGGGGTGGACACCCATATCTCACAGGTCTGGCGGTGGCAGGAGGAGCGTACTATCTGGGTCTGGAGGGCGCCATCATCGGGCCGATCCTCCTCTGCATCCTGGTGGTTGCGGCAAACATCTACAGCGCCATGCTGATGAGCCCCAGCTCGGCTGCACAAACACCCGTGCAGTCCACTTGGCCACTGCACCCCACGAGGTAAAATTGAGATCTGAAACACTTTTACACAATTGATTGGAATGCACCCCTACCATTATTGCTGTCCTTGTTAACTGTTAACTTTTAGGACCTTCACAGACTCCACCCCTTCAGTCCTGAAGAAGAGCAGTGAGTGAGAGTGAGAGGATTTGTTCATGTGGCCTCTTATTGGCTGATTCCTCGGTGGAACTGCTCTCCTCCCTGAAGCTCCTCCTTCGCCGCTCGCCCGGCTCTACAGGAGCCCCTGGCCTGGAAGAGAAGGCAGCCATCACGCCGACTGCTTACCAAAGCTCTTTCTCTGAGCAGTTATTCTCCAGCTGCTCTCAATCAAGACCCAAACAATGACGGATGTGAGCGTTTATCCTGATCCCAAACATGAACCAATGACTGCACATTGGGCTTTGAATGGCGAAGATGTTGGTGCTAATCAATCATCACTCTGTGCCATGTGCCTAAATAGATTTTGATACATTCAAAAAAGCCTAAAATGATTGTGGTGAATAATAACACAATATATTTTATCTACAAAGCCCCTGATGTCCACCTTCACTCCCCGGCTGTGTTGAAGCTCCAGAATGTGGTCGTGCAGTATTTGTACTCCCTACCTCTCTCCTCATTGAAGCTCAAGTAGAATTTCTAACGACGGTTGGTTTGTGTTAAGACAAACTTAAGTCCTCAAGCCTGGCTTGGGGGGAAGAGTTGATAACGGTTTTTATTAACTTCATTCACGTTTCAGTGATTGTAGCTCCAGATCGCTGCTCACAAGACTCCTACTCCTGCACCAGGATCCGTTACCACTTTGTCACTTTTTTCTTTTCTTTGACTGTATGTCAATGTTTCATCTTTTCTTCTAACGTCTACAGGGTCAGGCTGATGACGACTACTTTAGAGGGTCGGATTTGATGTCCCGTTAGTGGGTTTGGTCTGAATCTGAGACCAGGGGATTAATGAGGGATTATGTTTGAACATTTTTCATTGTTTTATAAAACACTGAGTGCAATTGAACAGACCGAGCTAAGGAATTCCCAAGTCTTGGTATGACTGATTATTTTCTCTTTATGTTTTCTACTCACCTCATCCACTCTTCGCTCACTCCATTCTTAAACGTCAGTCTGAGCACTTTGAACAGAGTATGAAGATGTTTACATCATTCGAAGCTTTAAAGAACAAGCTGTGCATATGAATTGTGTATGTAATGTGACACATTAATCAAACTTGGCTACTGTGTTAGCTGCCTGGGGGTGGGAAGGAGGGGGGGGGCTGTGATATGTCCTGGGTTTGAACAAGCGTCAGCAATAGTTCACTGTTCAGCTGAAACTGTTTGCATTTGGTTTTATTTTAAACAATGGATATGCACTGACACAATAAACATCATTTAAACCAAAGTGGCCTTGTTGGTACTTTACTTCCTTAGAAAGGATCCAACTTCAAAGTATTTTCAATCATTTTGATTAATTGTGAAAAAATGAAAGAAATAGTGAGGAGTGTTCTTCACAATATGACTTTTTGTTTCTATTTCATCACTCTTCAATGGATGCTGTCATTGTTATATGATGAGATGTTAGGATATCAATGTTATAGTTACTGATGAATTACAGTCTGGTTTAAAGGTTGCATTAGGTTCAGACTGAGCTCATTAAACTACTTCTACAACTAATTATGTTTTACTTATTAAAAACCAAACATGTTTGTCTGCTGATCCTCCTGCTAAAGTGCTAAATGTAATTTAAACAGATAAATACTTCAAATTGTGCATAAGAGTGACACGAGTTACAAAATATTTGATTTTTTTTTTATAATAGCTAATGTACGGTTCTCTGCAGCTTTCAGGTAGACGTATGCTGAACTGTGTGAATATAAAGCTAGTATACAGGCTTCAAATTAGACTAAAAAAACATGCATTAAAAGCTACCGTCTCCTTGATCAATAAAAGTGAAACCCTCTGTGTTTGTGTGAGCTGAGTCACACGATGTCGTCTGTTCTGTGAAGATTTTACAGATTGTGGATGTGTCAGCGAGGCTCTGGACAGACGGACAGAATAAATAAAGACACAGCACAGCTGCTGCTAAATCCACACAGAAACCTCTCGTTTGAAGTCTCCAGTGAAGTAATTAACAAACACATTGATCCTAAAACAGATATCCCAAGTGAAATGTAAAAGCACTCTCAAGATTGTTACATTAAAGTAATTTTATAAGATCAGTCTTCAAAATATCAAATCAGGAAATAGAGGAATGAGTTCTCTTATACGTTCTCAGTAACCCTTGTGATCTCTGTATTACACTGCAGAAACTAAGTCAACTACAGAGAGAGAGAGGAACAATGTGGCCCGGATGAGACAAGTTTTCAATGTTTTGGACAGGAGGTAAAATGAGTGAAGGAGCTTAGTACTTTAAATCTAAAGAGGATGCTTTGTGAAGCTTTTTAATTTGGACTTTTGGGATGATGCACACGTTCAAATGATGATGGGTAATAAACATTGATTTGACAGAGGCGTTTGTGTGAGATCATAAAGTGTTTGTGTTGCAATCACAGCAGAAAATACTGATTGCAAACCTCAACTAGAATTCTTCATGGATGATGCTGCTGGTCGCTCTCTTTAAGGTTCAGGTTTCAATTCAGAGTGGCGTGTAAAGCTGCTGGACAACAAGATACCTTTAAACAGTCCAAAGACTGTTTAGTACTGATGTTCTGTCACATCAGTACTAAATGTTTGTTTTATGATTAATTCAATCACAAACTAATTACTGCAATAGTCTGTAATGACATCATCAACAATATAAACTACATTTCTGAGTGAGGAAACCAATCAGTCCCAAGGTGCAACAAACAATTAACTTCAATGAAACAAAAGATTCATTTATATTAATTGGGGAAGTTTCCCAATACTAGAATACGAGGATCAATAAAACAACAACATCAGAGGGACCCACAGCTGAGTTCATGAATTCACATCCTTCATTATTCCGAGTCTTCGAGGAGTTCTCCTCCGGCCTGCAGTCTGATTCTCTCTAATCCATTTCTTCACATCAAAGGCGCCACACAGTCACAGTTCCTCTGAAGTCTGCAGCACACACACCGCAGCAGAGTCTTCCTCAGCTCCAACAGCTTAAAGCTCTATACAAAAGATTCAATCGTACAGTGTTTCCTTGCAGAACACTCTTTTTGAATCTCCAGCACAGATAAGTCTTCATCAAGGTATGGGACTGACATCAGAATCATTCTCCTTCATCATCATTGAATATGTGGGAGAAAAAATGCAACTTGGAGATCTGGTCCATTTTGATTTTGGCCTTACTGAAGACACACGTTTACCTACACTGATTCTCGTACTATACAGGATATATTTAGAATAAAAAGCATATTTTATTAAAGATGTGTATGGAAGCTCTGTGATGGCTCTCTGTGGGTCTCATCCTCACACGTGAATTATTCAGCAGATCACTTCTAGGAGTTGAAATAATCCAACCATCACACAACACAACAGTGAGTCCACTGCTCAGCTCTGTTACCTCCTCACAGCACCGTCAAGTTTATAGAAGGACAACACTCATCGTGCTTTATTGCACGTACGCTTCTGCTAACTAGAGCAATGTGGGGAGAAAAGTGAGATTATGATCTCTTTAACACCCATAGGTGCCTTCTGCAGCAGCAGTGCGAGTCCTGTCTATAAAAACAGAACAGTCTCACAAGAGGAGTTCCTTTGTGTAATTAAAGACTTCTCACATATGAGGACACACGTGTTTGCAAAACACTTCTCGCCACTTGTTTCAACATTTTCCCGCCCGCAAAAGAAAGACAAAAGGCACCAAGAAATGTAGCAAATATTTAGAAAATGTGATTTTCAAAAGGTTTATGAGGAAGTTATTGCAGTGGAAGACATTTGTTACACCTTAAGGATAGACATAGGGCTTTTTTTTTATAAGAAAAACTTAATAGTAACCAATATATTGGTTGTTTACAAGCACGGGTAGATTGAATTATTTTCAGTCATGAATGAAAGTCAGGGGCAAATTTGCCAATATTTTTTCCCCCTCCCATTAAAAACATTGGCACTATCTTTACTTCTTCAGCATTGGCCAACACTGGCCAAAAATGTCAGCACCAAAGGTAAAATTCACTCCTCACTGACAGAAAAGAAGTCGTGTTTGTTGGTGTGTGCAAACAAAAAGAGGCAGAAATCCACATTTCTCCTGTAATGTTCTGTAAACTTTTTCACTTTTATTTTCTACATTTGGATCAGCTCAGTGTGGAAGCCTGGACATGTCAGTTGAATTAAAACCCCCAACCCAAATATCAGAACAATCGATCCACTTCCTCTGTCTCACAATAAAAAACAAAACAAGAAACGTTCACATCTTCAGCACACAGTCGTTCACTCAGACATGAAATCAGTCAGTGGCCTCTCCGAACTACAACCACGTCCAGGACAAAGATGAACTGGGGACTCGTCCTACATGTAAACCCTCCTCCACTGGAGGAAGCTGAAATGGTAAAAACCTTTATGAAATGACCTCTCCTGCCATGACTCGCAGCGGCAGGAGTGATAGAGAAGAAAGAAAGCATGATGGTTGAAATAAGATTGACACACTGACGTTCCTGTTCAGCCGTCTGTGATATGAAAAGGGAAATACTGCAGGTGGGCTTTCAAAATGAGATATATAGTTATGATTTAAGATATGTCTGCTGCTCTTTGTAACCCACAGTTCAACCCTTCCCTCCCCTCGGCTCTCTACATTTATTATTCCGTCCCTGATTAAGTCACCGAACACACCTCAGCAAGGTCTCTTTGATATTCTAATAACGGCTTCCTTGGCTTCCTCTCCTATTGTAGAAATGTCCTCAGGAGAGCGTGGAATAAAAAAAAAGAAAAGCAGCATTTTGCTTTTTATATGAAGCGTCTGCAGTCGGTCTATGCTACCGAGTCTGGCTGTCCAACAGCGAGGAATCAGAGAGCCATTTGTCCTGGTAAACAGGGAGCTGATGGACTGGGATTAACAGAAATCACACACGCACGCACGCACGCAGGCACACACGCACCCACATACTCACACACACTCCACTGGAGGAAAAAAGCCCTTGGAGTGTCCTGAAGAGGTCATTGAGAAGAAGATATGACAAAATGGATTAAAGTATGAGGCTAGTGCAGCCTGTTTCCTATATGTTTACAGGTCATGTGTGTGTTTGAGTATCCTATGGTTGAACACATCATTAGGCAGTGAACATCAGTTACATATGCAGAGTTCCTGTTTGTGTGTTAGCTCTATGTTAAACATCTTAAAAGTCAACAGAGACAGATAGACACACTAATGTTACTGCTCTGTGGCACTCTCACAGGACTGTAGAAACACAAAACCATAGAAAAAAATGGACATAGAAATCTCAAGATATCACAAACATAGTTCTCTATCTCTAGTTCTCTGCTGACGGCAGAGGTCGGTCCTCGTTCTCTTGTGATTCTTTTGTGAAGTCCCTTGGAAATTCCTCAGTAGGGAGGCTTCAGTCTGTGGGATGAAATACTGAGGTGTGACACCAGAGGGAGACACACACTGCTGCAAGACTGTAGGAGGGGCTCACACGCACACAAACGCTCACTCACACATGCACCCTTCTTCATAGGAGTTCACCAGAGTTCGTTTTCATTCATTTCATTTCGTTTTTCGTTAAGTTTAAATAAAATAAAAAACAACATAAAACAAGGAATTTAGCCCCCCTCTCGTTGCATACATTCATCTTAGAATACACATGCACGCGCACACACACACACAAACACACTCCTAAGTGCACACATTCTCTCATCAGAGGCAGTCAGTAAACGTTTAGTGATGAGCTGAGGGATGGACTGCTTTGTCCAGGGAAGTTTTGAGCGCAGAATCACGACTCTGTCCGTCAGTCTCGTGTTCACTCCCAGGAGTCACGTCACACTCGGCGGTTAAAATCTCTTTAAAAAAACAAAACAAAATACAAACGTAAAACAAACAACCACCGTCTCCTGGTGGGAGTCTTTGCTCTTTTGTCGCACTGAGGGGGTTCAAACACACTCCTCCCTCCAATCCCAGGCAGAGGTAGTACCATCCGATCCATCCTCCTCTCTTCCCGAATCCCTTCAAGGGAAGTCTTTTCTTTCCTTGTGCCCAATTTTGATAAACACCGACTGTTCCCCTGATTGCTCACTCTGGGCTGCTGTGTGTGTGATTGTGTGTGTGTTTGGGAGTGTGTGGAGCGTGGTCAGAAGACCTCTGGTAGTGTGACGTTGCGCAGTAGCCACTGTTGGGAGCGTGTGTGTGTGCAGTCTTTGACGCTGGGCACCTGGCTGTCCTCCTCGCTGGCCTTGTCCAGACACTGGTTACTGTTGACGTGGATCAGGGTCAGCTTCTGTACACAGAAAACAGAGCGCGTGTGAGAGGGCATGCAAATCAAGCTGGTTCATATTTAATCACAAGGACAAGTACATTTATAACTATTCATACAGAATATCTGTTTACAAACTCTGTCAGACTTCATTTTGAGGCTCATTGAATTGTGGCTCAGCTCTCAGTGGGAGAAACACCGTGGTTAAGTTGGGAAATGTGTCATCTACAATTTATATCACTAACTAACTAAAGACAATAAATATCCCACTAACTGAAAAGACAGCTGGTCTTAATTGTTTGTTGTTATATTGTGTGACACTGGGTTTATATGATGATATGATGAAACATGGGAATTCATTTTGAATTCCTTTTAATTTATTACAACACTGTTAAAGGATGCACTCAAAGAAACATTGGGGCATAATCAGCAACCATAGCATGTTTAAAATATGGACACAGTTTCAGTGATGTCACCCAATGGAAGCCGAATGATGGCGGTCACCATATTGGAAATACTATCTCCAGAAAACTTTCAATCGATCTAGTAACAGGCATGAGCTGAAGTTATGGTTGACCTTAAGCTTCCTGGCAAACAGCTACAACACCCCAGCCTATCAGTTAAATCAGCCACGTCCGACAGTATGCAAATGTATGCATACATCTTAGCCTTAAAATAATCTCAACAGATGAGTCATAAAGAAATGCTCAGACCCCACATTGTGTATGAATAAATAAATGAGCTAGTAAGATCGACGCCTGATTTTTGGTCGAGGCTCTAAACATGTTTCATTATTCTGTAAATGCTATAATAGAATCTAAAGGGGATTTCTTGGCTTTGGAACAAGCCTCGAGTGGACAATGAAGGAACTGCAGTTGTTTGAGCTCTGCATTGTCCTTTTTATTTAACACTGGAGGCTGCCGCTTATCTGCAACTCATAGTTGTTTTCACAATTTTCATATTCACTTTCAGTCCACTTGAATTGCTGAGCTGTGTGTGTGTGTGTGTGTGTGTGTGTGTGTGTGTGTGGGGGGGGGGGGGGGGGGGGGTTGTGAGTGGAGCTTGTTTACTGCAGTGATCAGTCATCTTTTTGTGACAAGAAACGTTTTGGATGTGTGAAGACATAAGATTGAAATAAAAATCCATTCATTCATTCTCTACATGTAAAAATACTCTGCTCTTGTTATTGCTTTGCTCAATCTTGTTTTTCCACATAATAAGTAAAATCATTTTTACAAGTGGCTGCACATTTACCAGTTCCCTTTAATAAAGTATTCTGGATTAGGCTGCATAACCTGCAGACACGGCTCCTTGTGTTGTGAAAGGACCAGTAACAGGATTGTTAAGATGGCTAGTGTTAAAGAAAACATGAGGACATTCAGCCCCACATGTGTGAGCCTCAGAATCAAAAGATGATGCACCAAAATCAGTGACTTTCAGACGTATCAGTGACAGGCTTAGTTTTGTGTAGCTTGTTAGCTTATAGCTTGGCGCAGCTGTAAGTGCTCAGAAACCAAACTACGACATCATTTCTGCTACATCAGGGAAAAAAGGCTCCAGGGTCTGGTTTGATCAAAAACTGACACTCTACCATATCTGCCATAAAACAAACAAGTACATGCTTTAATTATCATTATTTTTTTTAATTTTCTGTTCCTTTAAAGACAAAAATGTGAACCTGTTGTTTGAGTTAGTATGTTCATGTTTAGATTCCTTATTTCATCACATATACCATGATGTGTAATGTGTAATAACTCACTACAGGGTCGTAATCCCAGAGCTGGTTGCCTTTGAGGTGATGGCACTTGAGCATCATGACAGGTCCGTTTAGCTTGGACACATCTAGACACAAGTCATCCGTTCTGATCTCCTTATTGGCAGTGTAGGAAAAAACCTGAAAGTCACAAAAACAAATGCCAGATTTAAAAAAAACTAATAATTCATCCTCCATAGAATTTATTCCAATACGACTCTCTTTCATTACTACCACCAGGAATGAGGCTAAAATCAGTTTGGCAAAAACCTTTCACTGAATGCACCTTGTGACAATATATGTTCATTGTTTTTTGAACGTTTTTTCAAACTCATGTTCTTCAGATACCTGGTTGCCTCCCATGCCATGGCAGTTGAAAATGCCAACTTTTTCATTCTCCTTGCGTGCCATGTTGTCCAGGCACTGGTTGGTCTCCACGTTACGGATCTGAGCAGAACACACACAAACACACACAAACATACACACACATCAAAGAAGACAATAACTTGATTATTTGTGCTTGCTTGGAAATCAGCCTAAAGGTGCTGAAGCATTGACACTTCCTGTCATTCTGTCATGTAAATTACAATATGTTCAAGTATATGAGTCATACGTATGTAGTATATGAGTCATGTCCTTGTGTGTGTGTGTGTGTGTATACTGTATAAGCGTACCTCTCCCAGAGAGTAGTAGTGTCTGGGGATCTGGGAGTCAGGATAGACGTTCTCCAAGTACCAGCTGAAGGGTTTACATTGAAGCTTTTGTCTCAGAGCCGAACGAGACGTGATGTCACCATAGTCCACTTTGGTCACACCTGCGCACACACACACGCACACGCACACGCACACACACACACACAGACACACACAAACACAGACAGACAGAAAGTCAGCAACTCAAGCACCAAACTAAGGTCCAGAGCTAATGTTTCCATTAGGCGTTATTTAAAGGGTGTCACTGCTGGCGAAGCAAAAGACGACTAAATGATTTAAAACGCACAGATCGAATTTCAGAGCTTATGGCGTGATGGTAAAGTACATAAAAAACCTCATGTTTAAGTGACACTTGGTCAAAAATATATTTGGTGAATATCAAACTTACATAGATTGAGTGGAGCTTGCTTTTTGCTGGGGGGGGGGGGCAGCATCTATAGTCTGACTTCATTTGTGAAAAGTAGAATAGTTTCCAAATAAATAATACACCCAGTTTTAGCGGGGAAAAACCCCGCCCACAAACATTTAAAACAGCCTTGCCGGATAAGACACTTTGTTTTTTGTCTGTAAAAAAGTTGAATGGCGACACACTGTGCACAACAGGAGCTTTCCACAAGCTCAAGCTAGTAAGCTATTAGCACAAGAATGCTGCATTCCTGTGTCCGGCGCTTTCTTGAAACTTTTGAAAAACCCACCAGGGCCCCTACAGAGCCAGTGTTTTGGGTTCCTGTAGAGTCAGGATGTAGCAACATGACAGACTTCTTTAAAGACAATCATTCTGTCAATTTTAATAGCTCACTGTAAGTGAATGAGACATTTCTTATTTCAGGTGATCACACACTAATGAATAAGATATTGATGAGAATCATAGTCCATTTCTTCCAATAGATCTGTCTCTATCTTACAACACACTGTCAATTAAAAACACAACTGCTTTAATAACCCATAGGTTGCAGTGACTCTGACAGCTTGGTGGAAAATTTAAAAAAGGACTGGACACCCAATGACCCCTGTGGTAACAGCTTACTTCAATACTCACAACTGAAACACACTCTCAAAGATCAAATCAGCCTAGTCAATAACGCTCCAGAACCACCTCCAACCATTGACTACCAGATAAAACTAATAAAACACTCACACTAGGTAATCTGTACCGTGCAGAAACTCGTTTGACCCCCAGTCAAAGCCCAACTGGCACAGTTGGAAGATGTGGGCATCGACATGGTACGGTTGCTCATGCGCAAGCACAAGCACAAGCACGGGAATGCAACATTGACATGTCTTCAAATCGATCCCTGTCTTGCATTATTGAGAAATCCAGGATTGTAAGAGAGCTGTATTTTTTAAGAAATACAGGAGCGTCATTCCTGGTGTGCTCTGGCAGCATTACATGTATGGTGACGACGTATGTACAGAGGTAACCATGCTCAGGCCCCGTTGGGCCTGGAGCAGTGTGATTGCAGGCCGGTGGGAGCCTAGGGAGTGGGGACAATCGTGCTTCAGCAAGGTACTGGGAACAGGGCCTAGTGTTAGTGAGCCCTTAATATTAAAATGAAAGCAGCTGTGAGTATCCTTGCCTTTAGGTTGCTATATCAAAATGTCCACAGACCTTAACTGCTGCTTCTACTGGTACATTCTTTCTTGTAATAAGTGCAGACTTTACAAGTGTAGAACTTGACAATACCAGAACAGCTCCCCCTTGTGGAGAATCTGCAGCTTTTTAAATAGAGTCACTAAGTTACTGAGTGAATCCTGGGCTAGCTCTAAGAGCTTCTTTGCCTCTAAAAATATTCTCTGTTTAGGTACTTTTGCTTAACTTTGAGTTGTTTTTCCTGAGCCAGCTTGTGTGTTCGCCTGTGTAAGTGTGTGTGATTTCATGAGTCAATTGATGCTTCGTAGCGTGAAATTACTCACCGCCCCCGTCCCGCGCTGTTGGGTCACCACTGCTATATCACACTGTCGCAGGGTTAATGGATAGATCAAAACCGCCACGGAGATTAACCGCCACACATGAGCACATACATGCATACTTTCATGAGCACACTCACAAACACTCACCTGGAGAGATGATGTAGAAGAAGTTTTTGAATTCATCCATCCAGACTTCTGCCAGGCGCCGGTTGTTTTTGTTGATGATCTGTCCTGTTCCTCCAGGGAACGTGTAGGGCGTTGCCTTTCTGAACACGTGACCAACATGAGAGCATGTGACGATCTCTAGAGTCCCACCACACTGCCAGATCTGTGAAGTAAAAGCCTTGTGAAAACACTTGTACTCCACTCTGTCTCGAGTAGACACACTGCCTGACAGTGAACAAGTAGAGGCTGACCAGTGACACAGAATGGTTCTGCCAGTGTTTTGACAGTCTGAATAAGTTTGATTAATCTGCAGTCAGGATGACGCCTGAGAAAGTATTAGTCAAGTCAACAATTTAGTCAGACAAGTCAAACTCACAAGTATAATGAGAATACGTGAGTGTGTGTGAGTTTCAGACACTCCTGAATGCCTGCCAGGCCATGGAAGAACACAGTCATGTCAGTTGGCTGCGGGTGTGTTCACTCACTCTGAAAGAGATTTCCAGGTTCTCTCCTCCCCAGATGTCCATGCCTGCGTCATACGTGCCGATCTCCTGGAAATAATCTCTGTCTATGGAGAACAAGCCGCCTGCCATAGTGGGAGTTCTGGAGAGAGACAGGAAGTAGAGAAAGAGCAGGGTAAATTCAGAGCAAGGTGGATCTGTGCAACTTAATTCACCAAAGGTCAAACAGAATCTAGAGATCCCAACAGAATATCGTATTTCACTGCTCTTATTCCCTGTTTATTTGCAGCTTTACTGTCTTTTTGATCTCAATACTCTTTTGGTTGTTCTCCCACTTAGATAATGGTTCCCTCTCTTCAAGAGCCTCATTATTTTCCTCTTAGCTTGTTTTTTTCGTTCATTTGGCATCAAAGTTCATTTACCAACATGTAACATTGCAGACAAACTGACAAATGCAACACATCTGACAGCAAACAGGGTAAAGGATTGTGCTTGCAGCACAAGAGTAAAGTGAGTGTGCATTACTTTAGAGTCAACAAAACGTTTCTGTTTCCTCAACCACAAGAGTACATTTTTTAAAGGTCATATATTATGCAAAATACAATTAACCATTGTCTAGTCTGTCTACAAACCCCCAAAATTATGAGATTATGTCTTTTGCCTGCTCCACTTTTCAGAAAATGTGTGCTCAAACAGGCCGTTTGGAGATTTTACCTTTGTGACATCACAAAGGGCAGTAACCCCTCCCCCAGGTGGGTGACACTCCCACAGCTAGGTGTTAGTTCTGTCCCTGAGTCTGCCTTCTCACCATAAACAGTTGGGCATGGCACTAAAAAGCCCAAGCCACCCAAACCCTTCCAGAGGGGTGTGGTCGATTACAGCTCACTCACATTTAAAGCTACAGTAACAGAAACAGCCTGTTCTGAGCAGGGCTGAAATAGAGGGGTTTATAGGCATGATACAATACAGGATCAGAGTGGATTTTTGGCAAGAAACTTCACAGACTTGTTTTAGGGAGCTCTAAGAATTATTTAAACTTGGCAGATGAACACCCATGTCAGTCTATGTACCTTCTCTATACACTGGTGTGACACACATTTATGGTTTACACGAGGGATTTTATGGTGGAAATACTAAACTTTGTTTAAAATCAAGCCTGGGGACTGCCAATGTGGGGCATGGCCAGAAAGATAATGGCTGTTCAACATTCTCTGCCCCTTCTTCCACCATACAATCTGCAGTAAAGCTCAGGTCTGAAACCCCCGACACCACCTGCTAACCCGTCATCCTCAACCCCACCCATCCCCCCACAACCATCACCTTTCACACAAATATGTGTAGACATACCTACTCATCCATAGATACCTATTCATACACACCCCTCTCATTCTTACTAGCCAACCTCTTAAAGGACTTCACATTTAAAAGACACAAGGTCATTTAATATGTTAACATGTTCAAGTCTCCTTTAGACCTTGGACACATGTTTTCTGTCCACTATATTTACACAGACTTTCCAAGTGACCTCAGACTTTTGTCAGTTCAGTAGATTACAGGGTAGACGAGGCGATAACGACCGGTTTAGTAGTCGAGGTTTTTCTTCTGTAGTGTCGCTCTATGGGGTTTAGCATATTGTGTCAGGAAAAGGTTGGCGGTAAAAACATCAGTGTTAATGGTTGCAGAATGAATCTACTCTTCACCAAAAGGAAAACACAGTGAGCTATACTGAAAGCTAAAACATAAGCGTTAACTGAAACTAGTTTCAAGTCATCTCAATAATGTAGAAGCCGTTTGTGGCGGTAGAGAGCTTATCTAAATCACGTCATTTATGTATAGTAGTTCTTAAGTCCCTGACCTGACACTACAATCCCTTTTTTGTTTATTTAGGCCACTTACAAGACACCCTTAGGAGCGTTTTGTTATGCAGAGCTGTGAAAAACAAGTGAAAAACAGGGGCACAGTGTTATATAAGATATGTTATGTGTGTGACCTTGAATATTGGCATCAACAACGCTTCACAACAAGAGCAGGAAGAAGAGATGATAGACAGGCACAAATATGTTTCATTCAGGTTCCAAGATCGGGGTCATGAGAAACCATACAAGGAACAATATTAAACTGAATCTTACATAAACATCTTGACTCAAGCTACAGAGGAAGTTCAATCTCTTTCTTCAGTGTTTCTGCCTTCACAACATGTTGTGACTTAAGGGCGATAAATGAAACGTGCAATTACTCTGTGCACATCAATTGTAAATGCCTATCAGCAACACTGCAGCTCACAGCATATACGTTATCTCTAACAGCTGACTGACTGAGT
Organism: Tautogolabrus adspersus; assembly: GCA_020745685.1. Classification (NCBI taxonomy): domain Eukaryota; kingdom Metazoa; phylum Chordata; class Actinopteri; order Labriformes; family Labridae; genus Tautogolabrus; species Tautogolabrus adspersus. The sequence continues at coordinate 12,696,024 of CM036542.1, read as the reverse complement.
TAGTGTGTGTGATTCATGAGATATTTTACTAATGGATTCATATTGTCCCTGTCGGCAAATTCTCCGCAAATTCCTTCACTTGACCCAACAGTGAGGTCAGGGTTAACAGTTCGCCAGCAGCCCCAGAGCTGCTGAGGATTAGCGATGCCTCTGAATGTCTCTTACCCCACATCAGCCGATTTTAAGGTTTCATCTCGCTTTATCACCCACCTGACAGGCAGCGTGCGGTCTCCTTTGCGGCGGTCCATCTCTCTCTGGGGTACAGGGTACCAACGGAAGTTTAGCTTCCAGTTGAAGCCCCCATACGTCATGTCGGATCCTGCCATGTACTCAAATGTGTCATCGCTGATCACGTCGATGATGGGGCAAACCACCGTTCTCCTGCAGCAAACAAAAATACAGAGAGGAAAACCTGAATACACATATTGGACCATGCTGCAATGTGACTTCTCATCAGCTATTATGCAATCTTTTTACCCCTAGGGTCTGTAGCACATGGTCTAAATAGCATTGAGGGTGTTGTTCCACCCCTGATGTTCTACTTCAAACAGTGAATTAAGAAAGGCACAGGACACAAATGAGGGTCTTATATTTACAAAGGGCTTAGTATAAATGAAACCAATCAGAATGTAATCTCACAACTGGTGCTTTGCTATTTATTTGGCCATCATTTTTATACAGGTACACCACACTTAAGCCATATACCTGGCGACCTCTGGTAATTTAGGAATTGACCCTGGTCGTCAGTGGTTCACTGCGGCGCATTCACACGCGATAAGTGGAGCCTGTTATTTACTCCTATTCAGAGACACTTCTGAATGAAAACGTTGAGGCGCTGCTTGAAAACCACCTTGTCTCTAGGAGCAGCATCACACTTTATAGCGTAGAGCCTGCCGGACATTCTATAAACGAAGAAGACCCGGTCCACTTCTACAAACAACCAAACATCGAGCACTAAAAAAACGTGAAAGGAACGTTGTTCACTCTTCGACATCTGTTCTTCAGATGGATTTGAGATGCTCCTCCTTCAATAGGTCTCCATACTGTGTAGCGAGATGAACCAGATGAATTTACACCTAAAATACTGTCCCAACCTTTGTTTACAATGTCCAGCTCAGCCTACATTATTCTCAAGCGGAAAAAAGGGCAGAAAAAGCAGCCGAAATATCATTGAAAAAAAAACACAGCTCCATATTACTGAGATGCTGATTCGGACGGGGTTACTTTTACCAAAGGACCTCTGTGTGTGCTGAAATATGGAAGGTAAAATGCACTGGGATTTTTACTTAACAAATAACAAATATTGTTGATTAGCACAGGATTAAAAACACTAACTAAAGCGCTAGCAACAATTACTTCATTGATTCTTTGAACATGCCCACAGAGCTTGTTGAATCACTGCAACATTCTTTGAGCTTACAACAAAGAAGTGGAGGCTGTATATCTTTATTTACTTATTTTTGCTACTGGTTTGTACTTTGTTTATATTCTCTTCTGAGTATGGACCCTTGACAGTCAGTAGAATGCTTCCCTTTTTTTTCTGTCCCTCATGTGACCCACGTCAGCACCGGGGAGAGAGCTGTCTGTTTTTATGATCCTAAATTGTGGAACTCACCGCCCCTGGACATCAGAACAGAACGCTCTCTAAACTGAAGACTTACCTTTTTAATCTGGCTTTTCATTAGGAGTGATTTAACTGCCTTTCCTTTTTTCTTGATCATTGTTTTGACATTTCTTTTATCTCCTGTTTTTATTTCGTCTTTGTCAACTTTTTACCATGTCTTATTCATTTACTGATATTTTTTCCCTTTTTTACACATTTTATTTAGTTTATTTCATCTGTACCTTTTTTTCAAATTAATCTGATCATTTTTATTATTTGATTACTTTCCCTCTCTTCAATTCCTCTTCTTTTCTGTCTGTTCTTTTGTGAAGCACTTTGGGCAGCATGTTTTTATGTTTGAAAGGTGCTATAGAACTAAAGCTGAGTTGAGTAGTCCTTTTCAGATTGCAGTTCCCCAACAGTGCAGTAAATTACGCTGTCAGTACACCAATATTACTTCCGCATTGTGTGTGATTTCACATTGCGTTACAGTGTTGTGGAACAGTGTGCATGCCTTTTGGTGGCACTGTTAATAAGTATTTATCTGAGTGGCATGTGTGTGTTTACCCGTGCAGAGAGAGCATGCAGAAGTGAGAGTTTTGCTCTGTCTCAGCCTGTTGTTTGCGGCCCATGCAGGGCTCTAGCATTAATCTAGCAAAAGCTCCCTGAGGTGAGGCAGGTGTGAGGAGATAGTTGTGAGTGTGTCCTTGTCATCTCGTAACACCACATTAGCCGCACAATCCCAAAAGTTGAATATTGATGGCAGATGTGAAACAAAAGCCCAATACCCTTTTCCATCAACAGCTCAATTTGTTTACCTATGAAAAGTTATAAATCACATACATTTAACTGAGAAGTTTCTGTTTCTGAGTGTAACAAACAGACAGTAAGTCAGTGATGAATCTGCCTGTGTAGACGACGGCGTATCTTAATATCTGAATAATTCAGCGTTCAAATGGCAGGATTCTGCACCTTTTATTTTAAACAAGGTTTTTGTGGATCGTATTATTAATGCAACACAAATGCAACTGACCACAACTCATTTAAGGACAAACACTCATGGGTGCTAAGATGGGTGCAGGGACATTTGCCTTTAACACAATCTTTGCACTGAATGTGAAAATGGCAACTTCAACATACATGTAGAGATCCTATCAATGATAGATGGGCCTGTGTGCTTTGCACTAGGCCTAAGATCAATCAATCAATCAATCACATTTATTTATAAAGCACATTTAAAAACAGCAACAGCTGACCAAAGTGCTGTACATGAAACAAGAGAGCAATACAGAATAAAAAGCAAAACAAAAACATCAACAGCAAGAAGATAGGGCTCTATGTGTTCTGTGTGTGTGTTTGTGTGCCTTAGACCCCGTGTCCACCTAGCGATTTTTTCTCAGCGCCAGCGTCTTTTTTTCAGTTGTTTTCAATGGGTAGAGAGCGTTCGCAGCAGAAAGCGGCCGCCTGGATGAAAAGCGCAGCGCCCAGTGTCTTTTTAACAAGTGCTCTGCCGTTTTGGTGCGGCCGCTCCGAGCGCTCAAGTTGAAAATCGTTCAACCTTTCAGAAAGGCGCTGTTGACGTCACCGCCGCCCTTTTGAAAATGTATGATATTTCCCGTATTTTAGCCTCCTACGGATCGTGTCTTGTACCTGCATCCTCTTTGCTCCGGGTCTGCTTGGGTAAAAAATTATCTCAAATATAAAACATGCAGTAAAAAAATCACGGAGCAGTGTCGGTCATACAGCGGCCGTTGTTAACAAACTGTTGTCATAGAAACAGGACGGACGTGCAGCACTTTTCTTCTCAGCGAACAAGCCCGGAAAAAAATGCTAGGTGGACACGGGGCCTAAGTGAGTACCTGCTTGGGTAAAGCAGTTTACAGAGAATAAGTAAGTGAGCATCAAATTAACACAAGGGCAAGCCCCCTGCAGGTTATCGATTTTTTTATGCTTGTAATTGGGGTGCCTCTTTTGTAGTGTGTGTGTCAGTGTGTCTTACTTGTCTTGCTTTATGCGGGCCAGCAGAGGCTCGAGCCAGCCTGTTGTGCATTCACAATGAGCATCCAGGAAGGTGATGACCTAGAAGCCCAGAGAAAACACGAGACAAACCATCAGTGAACACCATATGGAGATTAGGTCGTTGGTCAGTGGGTGTCAAGTATTTGCATGTGCACACACACATTTACACATCTAGAAAGAAAAAAAAACACACACCTGACCAGTGGAGAGTGATGCGCCCTTGAGGCGAGCACGGATAAGTCCGGAGCGCTGCTCCATCCTCACCACTCTGACAGGAACCTCCAGCCTCCTGACATACTGCTCCAACGGCCGCTTTAGGAAATCTTAAACATAGAGATAAAGTAATACTTTACTTACTTAACAAGCAAAAGACATCAAAAGGTAAGTGTGTTTGTGTGCATGTTTCTTAGCATGCCTGCTTATATCACACCTGTAGAGAGCTTCCCAACAGCCAACAAACACACACTGTTACGGCCCTGCAGCCACACACCTTTAAGAAGCTTGGTCAGCCAGCAGTCGGGGCGCAGCTCTGTTTGTTTTAAGCTCGCCACTGTGCCTCTCGTTGTCTTTGTCTATGTTTGTTAATGTTCTTTAAAGAACTTATTGTCTTGTGTCTTCTGTGTTCTGAGGCTCTCGTTTTGTGTTCGACTGGGTCAGGTATTAGTATTTTTGTAGACACACACGCACTCACATTAGATTTTGTATTTGTTTAGAAACACTAGGTTTAGGGGTGCTGTTTGTTTGTTGTTCGATTTGGTTAGTTAGTGTAGTTAGGTTTATTTTCATTTATTTCACTATTTAGATTTAGCATTTAAAACAGTTATTTAGAGTCCTTAAGTTTTACTATGTTTTTGATTTGCGCAGCACTCGTTGGCCCTTTCAGTTTGCCTCACCTTTTGTTGTGTATCACAATTTGCTTCTTTTGTAATAAATAACTTTAATTTACCAAAAACAACTGGTTTTATGTTGCTTCCCTTTCCCCACACGAGCCGGGTCGTAACACACACACACACACACACACACACACACACACACACACACACACACACACACACACACACACACACACACACACACACACACACACACACACACACACACACACACACACACACACACACACAACACAACACAACACAACACAACACACACACACACACACACACACACACACACACACACACACACACACACACACACACACACACACACACACACACACACAACACAAACACACACACACACACACACACACACACACACACACACATTGATTTACAAGACGCCAACCTGAGTGTCCACAGGGTTAAACGGAGCTATGTGGTGGCGGCTTGGGGAGTGGGGGGGATTGAGGGTAATAACAGAGTGTAATCCCTGCGGCTGGCGAATTAAAGACCTAATCTCCCCCAAACAGGGATTAGCAGCATTGCACAGGGTGGAGTGGCACACACAGCTCATATATGCTGACTGGCTGTTGGGCACCAGAGCCAACACACTCTCATAGACACACACACTCTAACCCAGCAAAATCATACAGTAGCTCTAAAAAAATAGGCTAAGCCTCAAACAAGAGGCACAAACACTGAAGGAATTATGTGTGTGTGTATATACCTCTCTCGCTCGCATCGTCCACCAGGACAATCTCCTCCAGCAGTGTGTGTGGTGAGCGGTCGATGACTGAGTGGACGGTTCGCAGAAGCGTGCTCCAAGCCTCATTGTGAAAAACAATCACCACGCTGGTACGAGGAAGATTATCTGGGTATAATTTATTCTTGCACCTAAAAAGAGAAAAAAAAAATCAGAATCAAACATTTGAATGCAAAAACAAGAACTCCTATGATAGAAGCGATGCTTGTGGAAGCTAAATTCATTTCATATTCAGAAGAAAAGGAAAACAAACTGTCAAACTGAAAGAACATATCACACCGCTCAAGGGGAGGAAATGTGAGAATTGCATCTTAACCAACACAGACACAAAGACAACCACATGTGCATGAAGCAGAGTTGTAGGCTTTGAACACCGACAAAACTGAGCTGACAGAGACAGAACGAGAAAAGAGAGAAACACTCGAGTACAGACATCACAATCCAGCCTCTGTCTGATTGTAGGAGACTGCAACACAGAGAGGCAGAGCTGCAGCTAAAGAGAATCTACACACAAGAGAGAGCTGAACAAGGGGGGAAAATAGCTGGGACTAAAACATCAGCTCAAGCGCATTAGTCAGTCATGGAGTCCCTTCACTAATCAGATCATCATTTATGGCCTCGTGAAAAATCATATTTTTAGCAACTTCCAACAAAGAAACTGAGGGGGAGTAATGAGCGAGAGAAACTGAGCATATATCCCCAAATTTAGATGAAGAAAGTCGATACAGAAATAGCGGGGTCAGCATGATGACAGTTGATTAGTGATGCTAATTAGACTGTGACTCATTATCAGAGCCGTGTAGAGAAGCACACACGTCAAACTTGCTTACTGAGAGACAGAGGAGAACAGGAGTGAGTGAAGACCAGAGAGGATGGATATGAGTGAGGTGAGGGCTGTGTCACATGCTTATTTATATATTCCGTTTTTAATAATGACACAGGTGGGATTCGATTGTAACGTCATGAAGAAGAAAAACAACAAAAACGGTGTTTAAACTCTCTATTCAAACCACATTTATGTCTTGAAGATGGATGTGATGCTCTCCAGGCAGCCACTGATGAAGGATTAATTAATGAGTTGAAGAAAATCAGCCTACAGAGATGTTAAAGTTTCTTTAACAGAAGAAAAAAAAAGGAAACATTTCGAATAATGTCTTTTTGTAATGCACGACAAATTAATTTCTGGTTATTTTATCCATAAAAGGATTCTTAGGTCATTTTCCAGGAATCTGTTATCTTATGATAAATATCACTTTTAATGATCCCACACAGGTTCAGAGGACTCAATCCATATTGCAGCTTGCAAAAACCTTGTATGGCTCTGGCAAACAAGAACAGGTTTGGCGTTGCATTAAAGACAATGTTTCAATGTCAGGGGTCTTAAAAAAATGATTGATGACATTTTAGGCAGTTCTATTTCAGAGTTTCAGACGGCACACAAAACTACACCACACATTAACACATGATACTGAAATATTATATAAAAGCCACCTCTCCAAGGCCCCATGTCCACCTAGTGTTTTTTATTGAACGCCAGCGTCTTTTTTCAAATTGTGTTCAATGAGTAGAGAGCGTTTGCAGCAGCAGGCGACCGCCTGGACAAATAAGAGTCTTTTTTTTCCGATCGCTCAGCCTTTTTTGTGCACTCGCTCCAAGCGCTCACGTTGAAAATCTTTCAGAAAGGCGCTGTTGACGTCATCGGCGCTCTTTTTCAAATGTATGATATTCCCCATATTTTTGCCGCCCACAGATTGTGTCTGGTACCCACGTCCTCTTTGCTCCGTGTCTGCTGGGGTAAAAACGATCTCAAATAAAAAAACGTGCAGTAAAAAGCGACGGAGCCGTGTCGGTCATACAGCCACAGTCATGCAGACGGGACTGACGTGCAGCGCTTTCTTCTCAGGGCACAAACGCTTCATGCTAGCGCTCCCAAGCGCACAGCCAGCACTTCTTCCTAAAAAATAAAAGAACACTACGTGGACACGGGGCCTACGGGTCACAAATTCACTACTCATTGCCATTGTGCTATCTTTTCTCAAGGCTTAAACCTCTTTCACAGTCATCGAAACAATTACATTTTAGGGAAACAGCTTTAAAACAATCCCAATCACTAGGAACAAAACACATATTACAGATGGACTGATTCACACAGCAGATGGCAAACAAAAATGGACTCATCCAATCACAAACGAATCTTAAATGTTACTCCCAAGTTACGAAAAACAAATGAAGCAGGGATCCATTTTATTGAAGAACACAAGTTAGAGTCACATGGAACACTGCTGACTGCTATGATACCTGCATGCAGCGCTCTGACATCAAACTGTGTCAGTATTTGTCTCAAAAGACACTCAGAGAGCTGCTCAAACTTTGATGTAGTATTGACAACAAAACGAAGCAAGCTTGTGACTTCCTTCCTCTGGCAGACTCAGCTGTCACAATAGCCAAAAGGAACATTTTCTCTCTCTCTCCTCCATCGTCATAAATCCCTCTCTCGATGTGATCGAGAATGCAGGAATGCTTCCTCTTTCTCTCTGCTGCTGCTGATTCTGACTGAAGGAATGTATCCGCTGCAGAGAAGAGGAGGTCAAGAATACACTCCATCCTGCAGCTGCCTCTGCAGCACATTAAATAACACACAGAGATTCTCAGTGTGTAAAATGCATACATGTGCTTGTGTGCGTGTACATGCGCTTTCTGCAAGGAGGGTGTGTTGATGAGCACACACGATGATTCACAGTGAAAACAGAGACAACCTTGGAGTCTTCCAACTTCTACACACGTCAGTTCGTTTTTCCTCTCTTCTTTGTGTACTACAAACATACAAAAAAAAAACAAGAATTTTTTAGGCTTCAGACATGATCTGTGCTGTGCAGCTCATGGAAAACAAGCACGCCTGTGTGTCAACAGAGCCTACATGGGTTTGACACATGTTGTGACTATTTGTCACATGATGTGGATTTAAAAACTTAGGAGTGGTTGTGAGTCCTGTGTGTATCCCAAACAGCCTGGATGCCGCTGGAGAAACATTTGGCAGAAGGAGAAGCAGCATAATGAGTTACAGGCTGTTTCTCCAGCCAGTGGATTGTGGGTATAGTTAGGCTAGGCGGGCAGACTGGTTCTGATTAAATCCCTCTTGCAACATTTAGCTCACACAAACACACTAATACACACACACATACATAAATCTATATATTTGTCTCATTAAAATGTTGCAGTCAGAATCTCTAAAAGGAAAATGTCATGTCTCTGAGAGGTGTGGTCATGGAAAGTGTTTCTATATACTGTAGACACACCCAACCACATGTACACACCCACACCCACACAAACACACACACACTCAGGCTTGACTGTGATGTCAGAACGAACTATTCTCTCTTTTTTTTACCATTAAAAAACAGCATTGCAAACTAGAATGAAATAAACAATTAGTGACTTTCCTCTCCAGATTTGCAGCTAATGGTCACCCTTCATGATTTCATTCAGAATTGTCTCAAACTGCTGATCTACACACATATGAAGACATAACACAAAAATAAACACATACATACATCCACCAACACATTGCCTAGCTTGATATTGACTCTCTCTTATCTCCTAATTGGAAAAGGGGATAGACGGAGAGAGAAGGCTGAGTGAAAACACACCTAGTAATCAACTCTCGCTCTAAGACTAAACCCCATTTCACGGATCAATGTCCTCTTTCTTTGCTGCCTGTCTGGTGTGCATGTGCGCCTGCCTGTCACTCTTTGGTCTGTCAGTCAGTCTTCCTGTGTACCGCCCAAAAATACCTTCATTACCGATTCATGCCTGTTCTTTTACAAAAGCACAGGTAAGGGCGGGGGGGGGGGGGGGGGGGCAGAGTTGGTTTACATCTGGTTGAACTAATCTTGAAATATCTTCTGAGCTGCAGGCCGGATGTGGGACTGTCTTCTGTTCTAACCGTCTCTTTCTCTGTTGCTGTTTGCAGAGTGACAAACCTGCAGCCTCTGGCACTGACACACACTGTAGTAACACTAAACTCCTCATTATGTAAATTGCACATTTAAGGTAGTATTACTGAAGCAAAATAAAAAGGAGGAAGCCAAAAAGTAATCATTAAAACCTCCTTTGTAATATATTCCTTTAAAACTGACTGTAATCTTTGTTTTGGTTTGTTCTTGACTTTCTTTATACTTAAATAAAACTGTGAGCCCGTGAGCTTAAGGCTCAGTACTGCTGAGCCAATGTACCGCAGCAAGGTCTTATGAAAATGGATTCATCCCTTCCATCATGTGATGTATTTCCTGTAAAAGCTGGACTGACAGGATCAATCTTTATGGTGAGCCAATCAGCTTTTAATCATGACAAGAAGGTTTGATTTGAAAGGACAGCCAGAAAAGGTTGGATTGTTAAAATCTATTGTTTCTTTACAGCTTTAAGTTACGCCCACTAGTGCAAATTACAGTGGAATTGCCATGTAACGCAATTTAAATGGAACCAATAAACAATGAAAAAACACAAAGGACACCAGATAAACACACTGCATTTTTCTTAACTGTGGTCAACTCTATGATTCACTGTGGAAAATCCCCACACTCACACACAGACAACACCAGGCTTAAACTAACAGCTAACACACCAGACCAACGAAAAGAACTGAACAAGTAAACCCACCACAGTCTGATTAATCTCTATTAATACGGCTGGTTTTTACGAGTGGTCTATTTCCCATGTTGCATTGCACAAGAACAACTATGGAGCTTCTCACAGCTGGAAAAAAATTCAAATGAATTGTGAATGACAGTACAGCAGGTTTGGGAACACAGCAGAACAACAACAGCAACAAGACAATAATTTAATCTCAGGCTAACAGTTTGCTGTCTGTGTGTTGAGAGTAATTAGGGAAAGGGTTATAAAATCACAGCCTGAATGAAATGCATGTCGACTTGCACGATTTTTCTGTTTTGAGTAAACTCAGTACAGGAAAGCATATGAGGACAGTTATTATATAGAACAAACAGAGAGCAATCAGATGATGGTATGGAATGGGACACAAAGATGATGGGACACACTGATTTGTTTTTCAGGAAGTTCAAGTGCTCATGGATTCTTTCACTCCGCCACACCCCGTCTTATTCAACGTCTAACTGTTTTAATGACTTCCTCAGGCAAACCTTCCTGTTAATTATGGTCTTTTGATTTTCAATGATTTGCATCTCTTTTAATATTACCAACCATTTGTGGTCGTTCTTAATGGGTTAGGGCTTTGCAGAACAAAATGCCTGACGTTGTGACTGATTGTGCAGGTTTCTGACCGGACGTCTGGCTTACAGCCTATAGATCATCACCAGTTGGAACTGTCCCAGCAGTGGACAGCAGTGAGAAAAGCTTGATGAGTGCAGTAAGAGTAAGTGACAGGGCAGATATTAGCTGTAGAGAGGCTGCTCACCCTTCAAGCCGGACATCAGGCAGTGACCGATTGAGAGCAATCATCTCAGAGGCCATGAGGTTGAACTGGTTGATCTTAAACATCTCCTTCATCTTCTCCTGGTTCTCTTTAGGAATCACCACAGGCTTCCCCCCCTCACCGGGCCCGTCCCGTGGCCGGGCCAGGGCGTCTGCAAGAGACACACAAACATACAAGCCCATCAACAGATGCTGCTGTGTGTCTCTGTGATCAAATTTGAATGATTGGAAAAACACACTCACCTTCTCTCCCGGGCAGTCCTCTCTCTTTTTTGTCGTCACACTTGTTGCACTCGCTGAAGTACAGCAGGATGAACATGTCCAGCATCACCCAGACCAGAGAGGTGGCCAACACCACCTTACAGTAGGCGAACCTCCTCATCCTAAAAATGGAGGGAGAGACAGAGAGAAGAGGGTAGAAAGGTTAAATCCTGGTTGAGGTGAGGAGAGATGGGATGTCCAGAGGTGCTACAATCACAGGCCTTCCAAAGCTCTGTAGAGAAGCCCGCACATAATTTCTTCTCACATCCCCTCTCTTCACACCCCTCAAATCCCATCCATCTTAAAGCTCTGCGCCTGAGTATCTCCTCACTGCCTCTATTTATCCTTCCTCCAGTCTGTCTGTCTGACTGACTCTCGGCTCCTATCTCCCGGCTGTTTATCAGCCCCTCTCCAAATAGTCACCTTCACACTCAGAGAGCCTCAAAACCAGCACAGTGCAATGTCAGATTTCTGTATTTTATCACTTCCATAGAAAACACAAAAAAACAATAACAAAAATGGACTTTGTAATTTATGAAGTATTAAATGTGAATTGTTTTTAATTTCAGGAATTTTTAAAAGCACAATGAATGAAGACATTTGTGTTCTGGAGAGCAAGTTTTATGGCATTCAGGCAATGCTTTTGCTGCTTTCAAATTTAAAGTGGAGTAAGATATTTACTGGATCAGAGTTCCAATGCACGGTGCAGAACAAGCTTATCTACTTTATAAGTTTAACATACAGAATCCCTGCATGAGGCGAGACACACACTCAGGTAAGCACATAAATACACATCAACACACACAGCCGAAAGTGGGGGCTGTGTGAGTGTAATTGCTTTTCTTTGGCAGGCAGCGAGAGACAGACACAGCCACATTAAAATTCCACTGCTCCCTTTTCCTTCTCTCCTCCAGCACCATCTCTCCTCTCTTTGGCTGATTCTCTGCCTCAGTGATCCCGCAGGTTGCAACAGCACAAGCAGAAGGGAGAAAATTAATTTGGCTTCGGTGATTTCTCTCGTACCCCTGGGAGGGGAAAAAAAGGTGTTTGTGCATAGCTAGCTTAGCTTAGCTTAGTTTAGCTTTGCACAGCAGCAACTGAGGATGGGGAAGTGCAGAGCAGCATTTCTAAAGTCCACCTGATAGGATTCTGGATGCACAAAGTGTGTGCACAGCAGAAAACTAAAGTGAAGATCTGTTCTCTCAAAGTTTTCTCACACTTTTGTGCCTGTGGAGGCCAATAGCTTGAATGCTGTGACAGTGTCCTATTTTGAACAGTTCTACCCGATTAAAGACAGGAACCTTAAGCATGCACAGTGTGTATTTAATCAGAATTCAACATTAGTATGATAAACCACACAGCTTTACAGATACAATCTTTGTGTGTGTAAATAGGAAAATGTATCAGAAAGTGTTTTAAAGATGAAAATCGTAAAAAAAAACCAACAACATGTCTCTCTCATGTGACAGGTCATCGATCTCCAACAAAACTTGGGCCTTCGGAAATTAAAATGAGCAATGCTGATGATTTTCTCTATCTTTTTCGGAATTCACATACTGTGCGTTTAATTAGAGTAATAAATCATATATGTTAAAAAAAAGAAAATGACATTTCTTATCCTTATTTGTAATATTTTCCCTTCATAAAGTAGTCCCTTAATTAACATATAATAATCAAAACATTGAACGCTCAGTGTGTTATTTCTGCCACAATCTACAAATATATATACATAAACATATGCATATAAGTCGTACATGCAACACATAACACATTGATGTTGTTTACAAGCTCAGGATCGTCTCAGTGTGTACTGGAGACAGATTCTGTGAGGTCTGGACTGTTAACAGCTCAGCGTGTTCACACCCTTGGCAGTAGATGTGGTTCACACACACATACAAGTGTTACTCTCAGTGCAGACAGTGTGGAGAGAGGCCGTGGTTAACGGCCGAGTGCTTTGCTGAATGTTATAGATCTAGTTGATTTGATACTGTATATAACCTCCGTATTTCCTGTGAGCCACAGAGTGCGCAGGTTCAGTACGTTTTCATCGATACTCTCAGAGACAAAACTGACCAGACAGCTTTGTGCGACACTGCAGTCAGAACCACAGCCATAAACAAACACACATGATAGCATGGTATTTTTCCTGCAATATTATCGTAAGTAGAATTTTTCTGGTTATCCTCAAATAATTAATCAAATTGCTTCTTTTACTGTTTGGATCACTCCTATCGAAATTCTTGAAATTCCAGGATCAGTAGGAAGCCTGAAATTCAGTCCTAGCTCTCCTCTCTCTTTCTCTGACCTCTGCAGGATTGTACCGGCCTCACTTGACCTCCATGCAGCAACATGACACAATCTCACAGCAGAAACTTGGATGAGGCCGATATTTTACTTTACTTTTCCTCTATCTCTCCCAGCAGAGCCAGGCACATATGCCAAACTTAAATCAGCACATTCTGGCAGAGACAGACACCGACATGGAAGCACTCCGTCACACAAACACTCGCATATACTCTTGCTCACAAAGTTGTGTCAAAATGCTGTCAGAGAGATGTCATCCTGCTTCCTTGGATGCTATTAGATCTCAGTGAGTGTAAAAGCAGCAGACAGCTGTGCTTCCAGCAGCAGCAGCAGCAGCAGCAGCAGCAGCAGCAGCAGCAGCAGCAGCAGAAGTTTTATATGCATTTACATTGACTTAATCCAAGCACACACACTTTCCTACAGCTGTCTCTCTGCTATACGGCTCTACTCACTGTACTTTCTAATCAGGCATGGCGGCGAACACCTCCGGTCTCCTCTGCGCTAACCCTAACAGCCCCGGGTCATCCTTTACTGCTTGTGTTGCATGTGTGTGTAAGTCTTGTTTATGTTAGGCATGTCTTTGAAGTCTCTTTTAAACAGCCTGACTCCCGATGACATTAAACAGACGCACAATTCTCCAACCTTCCGTCTTCCCCTGATCCATTAACATATCACGTTCCCTCCATCCTTCATTTATACCTCCACCCTGGCATCTCGCTCTCTCTTTCTCTCAGCACAAACACACGCACCCTCACCCCTTCCTCTTCGTCTGTCTGTCCGTCTCTTAGTGATGTAGTCTCCTTTCAAGAGCGGTTGCCATCACTACACCCCTGCGAGAACACAATTTCCCCCTTCACATCCTCCTCTGTGTCTCTCTTCATATCCCCCTCCTCTCCTCTTCTCTACGGGCTTAATCCCCCTTTAGAGATTGCACAACCAGTGTTCCTGACAACCACTTGGGGAAAAAAAGTCCGGTTTAAGAGTAACCCAGAGATTCAAAATGTATATTTGGGAGCGAGAAACTCCCCTTCAGGGATTAAATGTTCATATGTGTGTAAAAGAAAATGAAGATGAAGTGAGGGAGATATTATTTAGATGAGCGAGGGGCCATGAGAGACGAGGACTTTTTTGTTACTATTTAACACAGTTTGCGTTGCTAAATCATAAACTGTTAACTTAGTTCATTTGCTCACAATTAATTCTGCACAAAACCAGCCGCCTTTTTTAACCACTTTTTCCATCATAAAGAAGCTTGTACATTTTAGATCTTTAATGACAAAACCACAGAGTATGCCATTAAAGTGTTTGATCTGTCTGTGGGTCATGTAGGCTTGATAAAGCTCAACAGTTGCCACAGCAACTCTTGATAGTTGTGGTTAGTTTTTTATACATTTGTAATGCCTCTCAAGAAGTCACAGGCTGGCATCAGGGAAATAGGGGAGGGGAGGGGGGGGGGGGGGTTACACAGTTACTTTCATGACTGGAGTCAATTTATTTCCAGGTCAATATCTTGACTGCACGACACAAACTTTTCCCATAGCAGGAAGGCAGAGAGACAAGGACTGTCTGGGGAAGAGAGTGTTAAGACCACCCTGCCATCAGTTTATAGAGAGTCAGAACAAACTGTCCTACAGTCTGTGGATTTATTCAAACATCTAGAATAGTCCTATTTCTATATGATACATACAACTAGTGGATGAATCACTTCAGGTACCCTCTCTGCTTAAGCCTTATTTCATGAAAGTTAATACACTTCTGTGAAATAAAACATCAACCTTGGCTTACAGAAAGCTAGTGAGAGAAACACAGAGAAAGAGAAGATAACAGCTAAAAAGAAAGATCCCCGCAAAAAAAAGCCAAAAGTAAAACAAAGACAACTGCTCGTGGTAGTGTAAAAAGTCACAAATGAAATGGATTACCATTTGAAAATCTTGGCACAGGCGCAACGTAGAATTAACCACTTCAATCTTCAATCGCTCCTGCATTTTCAGCCAAAATCAATACACATTATTGTCACAAGGGGGGTTCCCTTGACGGCTGTGGAGAGCCCTGCTGGTTGACTATGCAGCGAACCACAGACATACAGGAAGGCAGACTGTATGTTCATAAAAAAGAAAACGCATTACAGCAGACATAAGGGCACACAAACCACAACAACATGGTGTGATGCTTCTGTTTAACAACTCTTAATCACACATTTTCTCTCCATTCATTTTTTCTCACTCAAACTTTCAGCTAACAAACACTGGAAGGTACAGAGTTGAGGCGGGGCTGCCATAGTTTAGTAAAAAAGATAAGAAATAAAACATGATACAGCTATTTACATTATTACTACACCCTCACAGACTGTGTGTTTATTTATGTAAACACAAACATCATATCACAATACTTGCAGACTGATCTGTTTAACCTGTCTGCTTGCTTGTACGGCCTCAGCTGTATACGTGAGCTGCCGTCAGCGTTCCTTCTCTTACTACCAGTGCTAATGCCGAGCAGACGGGATTTACGAGGCTCTTGCTTCCCAGCAGGGTCTCCCTGCTTACTAGCCATTTTAACAGTCCACCTCTAACTTATCCCAACACAAAAAATCAGGAAAATGTGACAGACATCATTTTGCACTTTGCTTCTCCTTTTTAAATTCATTTTATCATTCATTTTAATCTCACAGTGCCATGAGCAAATGAGAGCAATGTTCCTGAATCTGACCCCATTATCTGTATTTAGCAGCTATTTGAATGGTTAGGTACTCCTTTTACTAGGAAGGCTTTGAAGAAATAACAGTGAGACTGTTGTCATCAGATCAGAGATCAAATGTTTTGCTTTTCTCAGGAGGCAGAACATATAATGCTTTTGCATGTTTTAGCTCTATGAATAATACATCATTAACGTACTTGCCAAGGTTATAATCGTTAACGAAAACTAACGAAAAAACTAAAACTAAAATGTCAAAATAATTTTCGTTAACTGAAACTAAAATAAAAACGAGACTTTTCCTAAAAACGATAACTAACTAAAACTGCATTGTGTGTTTACAAAACTAACTAAAATAAAATAAATTAATAGCCAAAATGCCCTTAGTTTTCGTCTTTACAATTTTTTAAATCAGTATGCCTAGTATTTTCAGTTGAAAATCTCGTCGATCATGCCTTTTTTTTGGGGGGGGGGGGTTCTCTAGCAGCACGGCAGCACGTGACACAACAACGCGTCTGTTTACAATCTAACTTTATTTGGCATCATGGCGGCGTCGGTAAAAGTGGGGAGGAAACGGCGGAGTCTGATTTGGGATTACTTTGAATATTAGACAAAAGCAAATGTCTGCTAGTTGAAGGTGAAACATTATGTGGAATGTATCTCAAGGGGAAGCCTCACTAATCTTAAAGTTCATTTAAGAAGCCTACACAAAACGGCGAACCTAGCTTACATCGACAAGGTAAGGATGGACGCCCAGCCCCCCTCCCCTGATACAGGAGCTAATCCCAGGCCCATGATACTACGGGGGTCCGCCGGGATGTCCGCAGCGCGATGCTTTCAACGGAGACAAAATAGCTTCTGGTTGGTAAACTCACAGGAACAGCACAAGTGAGAGGAACAAACATGATTGTTAAGGCTAATGTTCTGTTATTGTGCCCAGTTGTTTTTTCTCTGATTAATGAGACAAGCACAGTGACTGACACATATCCATTATTGTTTGTCTTTTGTGGATTGTTGTGACTGTTAATCTTTTGAAATTCATTTGAATACATTTTTAAATGATGTCATGTTTGGAGTTGTTTATTTCACAACACTCTGTCTGGCCCTTTAGGGTCTAAACCTTACAAGTCCCGCATCATGTAAAAACTAAAACTAACACTAAAACTAATAAAAACTAAACTAAAACTAATCATTTTCACAAAATAAAAACTAAACTTAACTAACAAACCAGCACTCAAAACTAATTAAAACTAAACTGAAATTGAAAACAAAAAGTCAAAACGAAATAAAAATAAAAACTAATGAAAAATCCAAAACTATTATAACCCTGGTACTTGCCCCATTTTATTTAAAGCGCTTAAATTCATTATTAATCTCACAATTCTTGCTATTGGATATAATGACATATGGAGTTCTATTTTGTTGGTGTACTGCATGTTACTTTGTGTCGCTGCCGCTATCTTGACTACGGCCTTTATTGTGTCTCAATAAGATCAACATTACAACTAAGGGTAAATAAAAAAAGGTGAAGAGTTTTCCTCACAAGCAGTTATTGGTGAACATTATTTAAATTCAAAAGGAAAAATCTCAATGCTGAGCTTTGTAATCCTGTACAGTCATGTCAGAGTGTCTCTTTCAGATAGTGTAAAACAATCTTTCTGTATGTTTTCGTCTCTGTATTGAAGTCTGAAATTGGCTGAAGCTTGTTTGAATTTTTTATTGTGGATTTTTTGTGATTACATATTTTATTCATTTTGTTGCTCCTCTATCTTCTAATTTATAAAAGCTGACAACGCACACACATTCCAACGTGCCTGTTTTGTCCTGTAGCTGCAAACAGCAGTAAATATCTATTCTATTGTATTCTGGCTCTTATGAAGCTTTCCCAACCTGATTCTCCATTACCTGTTTAGATGACTAAGGGGTCTCTGGTCAGATGTGCAGGTTGCTCCACCAGCAGGGGGGCGGAGCGTCAGAGATCCCACTTCCTCCTTGCCTTGTCACTCAAACATGCTCCTTAAACAAGAAGAAACAGACACAGACTTAAAACACTGTTTAGCCATTGGTGTGAAAAGCCAGCGTGCATGCTAAGCAGTTAAATATAAATTCTTAACCCTCAGGTGATCTTGACACACACAGAGATTCTAAGTCAGGAAATATCCTAAAGGAGCTTTGTCTTGCTTTCATTCATCTCGATAACAGTAGCGTTGGGTACTTCGGTTTTACCAAATTGGCTTGGAAAAGAGACAGAGAGTGTGCTGATCACAGCTCGGGGATGTAAAACCACTCAGCAGCCACAGCAAGAACTGAGAGAAGTTGTCAGTCGACAGCCTCAAACACACTTCCTGGCTCGCACGCACAGTAATAACACTCATCTCTCTCAACATAATCACACAGTCAAGAGTCACAATGTCACCACGCATGTTTCCAGTTGTCAATCATTTACATTTGTCAGCCCGGCCCTGTATTCGTTTGAGTTTTGATATGAATCCATCAACCTCCCTTCTTTCACGCCAACCAAAAAGGTCAAACACAGCCAAAGAGTCTGCCAGCCTCAGTGGGAGTGGGATCAAAAGAGAGAGAGGGAGAAGACAGAGGGATATAGTAGGATGGACAACTGATGGGTTCTCAGAACTGCTCATTTCACTGGATTAATCTGCTATTTTTGAGAAATCCGCCGGGAATGAAGATGAGAGAGAATATGACTCAGTTTCAGCTTGTGTGTGTGTGTGTGTGTGTGTGTGTGTGTGTGTGTGTGTGTGTGTGTGTGTGTGTGTGTGTGTGTGTGTGTGTGTCCGTCCTTCAATCTGGTCCTTGGCCTACTTTAAAGCCAAGTCATCATTGGGTCCACTGGGATTTCCTATTGCCAGGCTGTGTATCTGTGTATCTGTGTGT
Organism: Tautogolabrus adspersus; assembly: GCA_020745685.1. Lineage (NCBI taxonomy): Eukaryota > Metazoa > Chordata > Actinopteri > Labriformes > Labridae > Tautogolabrus > Tautogolabrus adspersus. The sequence goes on along the minus strand of CM036542.1, from coordinate 12,677,156 downwards.
GTGTGTGTATTAGGAGATTGTAATATAAGAAGAACCATACCATTAATCTCTTCCTGCCAGCCCACACACTTCTGCATTAGTGAGTGTGAGGAGGCTGTACTGCAGTGCAGGTATGCCTCAGTATGTGAAGGATTCTGGCCACCTAAGGTGTCTCCTTCTGGGTGAGTCATAACTCCTCATTTGCTCCCTTCTTCACTCTTCTTCTCTCCCTCTATCCTTCACACACACACGTCAAAAAACCATCTCGCCCTTCTCCTTCTTTTCCCTCCCTTTGTCTCACACACACCTCCTCAAAGTTTGAGTGGTACATAATCCATCTGCAAATTGGAAGCAGGACGAGCGAGAGCTTCTATAAATACTTGTGAGATTCCCCTGACAAATCACAAAAGAAACCTATAGAACCACACGCAACACTGCAGTGCAAATAGCAACCCATCTCTGTGTCTGCCTGCAGAGCAAACCTAGTCCTCTTCACTTTCTGCTTTCCAACCAGCTCATGTGGTAGACAATGCATGACTGCTAGATGTTGAGCAACAAAACCGACAAGAAAGCAACCACAAAGACACATGCATTAAACACATTAAGACAGAGAATGAGATTAAAACTTGTAGTTATTGTTGTGCTAGTATAACAAACTTGAATTCAAAAGGACATTTTATTTCACATATGTGTGTTTAACTGGGCTTAACTGTTCTTTAAAACCCCAAATGCTAGTTGTAATACAGAGTGTTGCTGTAAAACAGACCAGCTTTCAACATAAATACACACACACCTCACAGCGTGATGCCTGGGTGGTTGGGCTAACAGATGGACACTTAGTCAGATGTGTAATGCAGAGCAAGTGAGCAGAGATGGACCTGTCCAAACAGTTAGCAGTGTCAGTGGAACATGACAGTATGTAGGCCAACACTGCACTGACTCAAGCTTCCAGACAAAATAGATATACTCAAGTGTGTGTTTGTTTGTGCGTGTGTCTTGTGCTGGTTAAGAGAGTCGGTGTTGTTGTAGCCTAGATACTGTCAAGCTCTCAAAAGAAGAAAAAAACAAAAGAATCCACACTACAAGATGATCCCCATTTTTTACAGCAACAGTTGGTTTTTCAATCCCAGTTTCTTATTAGCTCTCAGGATTGGTTTTGTGAGAGGGAAAAAAAAATGGGATGAGTGCAACTTCAATTCTCTGCTTCCTGGTGTTCTTTGAATTCCTCTCCTTTGTACTTTTCTTTGTTCCAGCTGTGACTAGTTGAGAGCCAGTAAGACAATTTATGGGAGCAAAAATGCTTGGCCCTCATCATCCCACCCTACTGTTGCCCCTATCTTTGTCCAACTTAACACTCCCTAAGTGATTCAGCCAATTCTTTCTCTTCTCCTACTCAGGGCTCTTTCAGTCTGCGTCTACATAATCCTGACATGACGTCCAAAAAACACTGTAAGCGAGTCGGACTAACAAATGCAGGGGTGAGCTCATGGGAGTACTAATGATGAAATCTCTGCTAGCAAGTACATGCTCTTTTATCGGCTAGCAGAAATCACTTAACACACACGTATCATGTGTATTATGCGTGCTCTTCCCACACAACACCTTGTAGGATGAAGCTGGCATGCTAAAGCAAGGGATCTTGGCCTTTAAAACAGGATTGGAGCCAGACAAGGTGGAGGAGCCCTGAAACAACCTTTGCTCTTAGAGGGTAGTGCGGGCTAAGCCTAAACTAACAGACAGTCAAATCGGTCTTTCACAATTCCCCAAGCTCAGCATGAACTAAGTGTGACCAAGTAGCCATAGCGAAGCATAAAACCAAACTGTTCCACTCTCTCTCTAAAGACTGCTGGAGGACGGCACAGAGGAGAGAGGTGAGACAGGGTAAAAACAAGTTTAATTTGAATTTGTGTGATATCTTGCACTAAACATAAAGTGTGTGTGCGTTTGGTTCCCAGCCAGGTTTTTTTTCTACATGCGTAATGTGACTCTGTTTGTAGCGTATGTTGGAACAGAGGGCCTCCAAAGAAGACAACAACAAACAGTGCTCTGTCAATCCTGTTCCAACTCCATGCAGGCCTTGTGCCCTGTCACACCCCTCATGTCTCTAGTGGTGTGGGAAAGGAAGGCGCAGAGGAGTCTGCAGTGTCTTATGCACGCAACAACACTGAATCCATGCTAAATAGGGACTAGAGGAAAAGTAACAAAAGATGACAACAACAGTATCGCAGGCAAATCTAACTGCAGCTCAACATTTCTGACAGCTTTCCAGGGGAAGCCCAGGGAGCAAAAACAGGAATACCAGGAATAGAGCATGGAGAAAAACAGGTAAGAAGCAGCTGGACACGCCACTATGTCACACTTAACCTGGATGAAACACAACAGCTTGCTTTACTTTCTATAATAAGGACGTGCTATGGGAGCTGGGGACCTGTCATTTTTTTAGATCTACTGTGTACTCACGGGAGGGTAGGAAGAGGAACAAAGAGGGACCAAGGGAGGACAGAAAAGGACTGAGTTACAGAAAAAAATATCTGCTTCCTGTTTATGTAGAGAAGGGGGTACAGAGGGAACACAGGGATGTCATTTTGGAGTCATTTCAAAAATATTTGAAAAAATACATAACCCTTCATCGCCTTATTTTAGGTTTCTGCTGCTGCCCTCACACACACAGAGACACACACACAGTCATACCTTTCCTCCCCTGTGTACTGACTGATTATACAGAACAGATTTTACCCAAAACTCTTCCATCTATCTGTTATCTGTTTTTGTGATATCTGGAGGCGTGTCTCGCAGCTTGCCCCTGCTCTGGCCATCATCCATTTCAACAGGATCAAGCCTAGGTGTGTGCATACCTCCAGCTGTGTGTTCAAATGCTCCAGGCCTAATTTCCAACAAAGGTCAGACTTCCTACCAATTCTTTGCAACAACATGTACCGTTTAGTGAGCAGGTTAACATAAAAACATTTTGATTCAATTATTGAGCAAAATCTGATAAGAAAACATTTCCTATTTGTACTTTCAATAGCATGTTTTATAAGCAAGACACAATTTCATTTCTATCATCAGTAATACTGGTGATCTTTAAGTTTTTAGATTCTAGGAATAAGAAGAATTTGAAGATTCCTCAGGAAATGATACAGAATTGGCAAAATCCTAACATAGGCACCAGCTGACCATTTAAACTGCAATATTTCTGTGATAGAAACAATCTGGAGAACAGAGGCTGTTTTTATCTGCTTACACTGACATAACCCAGCTTCAATAGGCGTAGAGTCAGGATGACGTTTATGTGACATCTGGAGACCCCAAACTTATAAAATCTGTGAGCTGAGCCTGTTGAGTCATTGTGGGCGTGTGTATGATATCCATCTACAGCCTTCGACAAAAAGCTTGTCGAAAGTTCTTTCTCATGAGTGAATTTGAAATCTAACTGTTCAAACACTGCATTAAAAGCCATTTGTCAACAAAACAGACGTCAACTTAAGCTGCAGCCTTCATGTGACCTTCCTGTCCGTTTGAATTCTTGGTCCTCATTAATCCTGCTCCTTACAGAGAAATATGAAGTAGTTTGATCTATGAACGTTTGTTTCAAAACTCCCAAACAATCACTGAGCAGGTTCTACATAGACTGCATTCATTCGATCCTGCTCAAGCGATAGCCACAATACTTCATTAAGCTGCTCCTCCATAAAGTCAATATCTCCACCCCAGTCTAAAGGACTTCAAACATGGATGACTTTGAACTTTTAAAATGTTAAAAACCCAGTGGTGCCTGTGGTGACCCTTTCATGGACCTGGGCTTCTTGCAACCATATGTAAAGCCAGTGGTTGCTAACCTGGACGTAAAAATGGATTTTGATTTTAAAATGGACAAACACATTTTTAGCAGCTCAGGCGTAAGGTTAACGCCTTTTCATCTTTTAATGTTTTGTTTTTTTAAAGGTTTATTTTTGGGCTTTTTATGCCTTTACTTAGAGACAGGACAGTGGATAGAGTCAGAAATCAGGAAGAGAGAGAGAGAGTGGGGAATGACATGCGGGAAAGGAGCCACAGGTCAGATTCGAAACCCGGGCCACTCGCTTGGAGAACTATAGCCACCGTACATGGAGCGTGCGCACTAACCACTAGGCTACAGGCGCTACTCCGATCTTTTAATGTTTTTGAATGTCTTATTCAAAATCTTATTCACTGGCTCCCTGTTCGTTTTAGGATTCATTTTAAAAGTTTACTATTTGTTGGTAAATTGTTCCACTGGTCAGTGCAACAATATATTTCAGAACTTTTGTAGCCCTACACCCGTTGGGATCACTCAGATCTGCTGACCATTTGTTTTGAACCATCCCAAAAAGTGAGTGAGTGAGAGAGCTGTGTTCTTTTGTCCTTGCTCCTTTTTTCTTTTAGGGTTTTATCTTCGTATGTTTTTATTTCTTTTGTATTATTTCTTTTATTTCTTTGTATTATTATTTGTAATTTATTTGCAACCACTATTTTTTGTGCACTGTAAACCACTTTGCTGAACTCTGCTGTTTTTAAAATGTGCTCTATAAATAAAGCTGGAGATTGGATAACCTCCAATAAGCCTTCTTTGTGGGCTCCAAACGATGAACAATAACTTTGGTTTATTGGCTGTAGATAAATTCCACTATGAGCCCTTAGGTACAGCTAATCTGGTCATCCATCCTCTTTCCGATCTAGCCTTATTGAGACGGCATGCAGATCTTCATCTCCATTTTAACACATTGCCTCTTAGGACCCTATTCCTATCACAGAATAGGGGGCTATAATGATTTAAACAGCAAAACCAGAATGTTTCAGGCCTATTAGAACATGCACAAAGAAGGCACAAATTAAAAAAAACTGTGAGTAGTCCTCTACCTTTTTTTTTTTTTTTTTTTTTTTTACACCAATCCAGTACAGTCCCTCTCAACTAGCACAGAGGCAGTATCCTGCTGCTGCCCCTCCTCGCAGAGCTGCAGCCACACTGACCCACATCCCGGCCTCTGGCAGATTACACTGCAGCACCAACACACAGACTCACACAACACACTCATTCCAAAGATACATGAGCTCAGTGCATCTGACATTTGTGGCTTGTAGAAATGCAATTTCTGATGGCTTAGCCTACACGCCCACACACGCACACACACACTCAGAAAAACAATGGGCCTGTTGTTCTGCAGTCCATCAGCAAGGAGTAACTGTTGATACAGCTATCAGTTTGACCGGGCCAGAACAACTGCCCTCAAAGAGTCCTCAGACACACAAACACAGAGAGACCCCACACACATGCATGCAGTCAATCTGAGGAGCAGCCTGGTAGCAGATAAGAGCTCGAGATGGATTGGTGTGTGTGCCCAAAAGGGAGAAGTGAACCTGGGTCAGGGTGAGCCTGGGGCAGATATCTCACTCTGTCACACAACAAAGACAAAGCACAGAGCGGCCACAGCAGGGGTCTGTCCTCTCTGCCCTTCTCTAGTTCCCTCTCTTCTTCTTTTTTTTACAGTACTGTTCTATTTGTTTTTTGTTGTTGTTGCACATCTTCATGAGCTAAATTTCCTTGAGATTGCTGCTCCATCTTTGCCATGTATGTATGCATACTTCTTATTTTTTTCTGTTCATCAAAATATTTTATTCCATTGAATTTTTAGTAAGAATCAATTAATGCTTAAATTGTGGGCTAATTTAACCTAAAAATATACAACAATTAATCTTCCACAATCCATCCTACGGTAAATTCAAAACATTTGACCAAATAAATTCAAAAGGATCGGGATGAGCTTTGTGGAGAGATGTGAGAACTCTCCACTGACAACCAAAAGTGAGCAAGTGACACTTGACACTCATCTTTAGTTCCAAGGCCATATCACAGCTCTACAACTACAGTTCTGTGTCTGCAAGCTTCCTATCAAAAACCTCTCGTGGTTTGGTCACAAAGCTTGGGTGCTTGGTCTCAATGTAATGCCAGTTAACACAGTCCCTCTTTGCAAATGACACAGAGGCCTCAGAGCATCATCAGGACCAATCCATGATAATCCAAACTTTAAACAGTCGCCTGTCGTACTTCCTCCTTTTACGCTCACCCAAAAAAATCTGTCGCCTCCCTCTCTGCAGTTACTAAAAATTTATCCATTTTGCCCAACACATTACAGACGTCAGCTAACCAGATGTTTACTCTTGTACTCTGTCGGTTTATTTTTTTTCACGTTGCACTTCCCCTAAGGTCCTCTAGTAACCCCCCAGGGATTCTCCTCTAACAAAAGAGCAAACTTGAAATGTTTGCCACCAAGAATGACTCAAAATGGGCTCAAACTAGACACAACGAATTTTAGCCATGTAACTAGTAATATTAGTTAAACAGTGAAAACATAACATTCGTTTTAATATTTGATGCATCAGGTTGTTGTGGATGATTCTGTTACATGTTGGTTTTGGATTGTTTTGATAATCTGTCATTAACAACAAATCTTTTCTAAAGGCAATTCGCCTTCTGTTGGGAGCGCAGGTGAAAATAATCAAATGCAAATTGTGGTATTGAGGCAACTTTCTGAAACTTACTGCTGACAAATAAAAGACAGAGAGAGAAGAGAGAGGGGAACAGAAAGAGACGGCCAAGCTGCTGTGTGTTTGAGTGTGAGAGTGAGTGTGAGGGTATCAGCAAATTAACGTCAGTGTGAACTAAAAACGACATAAATAAAGTGGTGAAAACCAATCAAAGTGATCAATTAAAACACAACCTACAATAAATAAGGTTATGTATTTTTTTATATGAAAAAAAAAAGACTTTTACTGTTCATGCTTCTATTGTACATGTAAAACATAAAACCCAAATCCAAACATTAGAAAGGCCCATATACAATAACTCCAAGCCAAAGAACCAGCTAGTGGGTCAGACGACTAGTTCTCCACGAGTCAGCAGAAATTGGACTTATTCCACTTCCTCTTATAGCATGTGTGGTTGGTGGGGTTGGGCAAAGAGCAGAGCTGTCTCCATGGAAACCATGTCTCTTCCTGTTGGGATATATCTCAAGTCTGAAAGCGATGCTGAAAGCAACACAGGGACACATGAACATCACTTTCCTACAGAGAAGGTTATTGTCGGAGCTGAACTGAAGGTGGTGTAGGGTTACTCAATGCTGCCAGACTTAGCTGATGCAGTTAGTGTTACTTCACTACTTCACAGGTTTTCAAAGTTCCTCTTGAAGCTTCCTACAGAACTCAAGCAATGTACATGTTTCAAACACTTGTAGAAGTAAACAGGAAAAGCCAGTTAGACTTCAGGAAAGCAAGTTAACTACAATTCCAGGTTCAATTGGATTTAATGTAAGCCAATAAAGCTGCTTTAACACTTATAGGTGTGTAGTGTAAGTGTAAGGAATGTGGACAATAGGATCTGGTACGGACAATATCCCAGACCATTATGTGGATTCGAAAATTATCATATATTGAATTTTGCTCTGTCTCTCCCCTTGCAAAAAACTGTTTTTTTATGCTCATAATGTCTGACCATCATAATACCTTTAACCTAAAACTGACAAGCAAATCCAAATGTCCAGCTTCTCCTGGGAAAGTTCTCACTGATCACAGTTAGAACACTATGAAAGCAAGAAAAGACCACTGTGCTTATGATTGTGAAACGTTGCTCTTTCCCAGGATAGTTTGTCATGTTCTGACAATAAAGCATGTTAAACATAGGGCTGGGAATCTTTGGCTGTCCCACGATTCGATTCGATTTCGATTCTTGGGGTCACGATTCGATTCAGAATCTATTTTCGATTCAAAACGATTCTGGATTCATGATTCAAAGTCTATTTTTGAATTAGTACATACTTCAGGATCTACTCCAGTCATCAGTGAGACTGGATGAATTTCTTGCTGCTCCATTTAGCATTCTACTGAGTTAAAGAGCTAGCTTTAGCACTTAGCAGGGAGTGACTGATTAGCCAAAAAAAAAATCACATTTTGGAAGTTATGAATCTATTTAAAATCTCAGAGATAAGAATCTTGATTTTTACATAAATCGATTTTTTACCACCTCTAGTTAAACCACAATCGATATTGACTGATATGACACTTTTTATGGTGATAAAATGTTTTGTCATATCGCCCAGCCCTACATGAAATAAGGTCTGATACTTGAATGATGAGCTATTTCAAATCCCTAATGGAAGAAAAGAGCTTGTGCCTCTTTGGAGGTTGCTAAACCATGGAAGATGTCAGTCCTTAAAGGTAGGTCAGTAGCAGTGTTAGTTGCAGCTTGTAAACACAACATTCAAATTGGGCCACACCTCCACGGCTCATCGCCACCAGAAGCACACGCCCACTGCAGGGTAAGCATGTACGTTTATTGCTTGTACGTACTACACTGGAAGCTATCTGAGAATTTTACATTTGTTGTAATGGAAAAGCCCATAACTGAGCCAGCTAGCACAAGCTATCCGCTTATGTTTGGCCCCTGCCTGTCCACACCGCGTCCACAGGTGAAAGCCAACCTAAGATTCATCCTTGTTTTGGAACGAGCTTTATCTGCATGGAGTTTCGCCTCACTTTGATTTATTTGTCTTCTTTGCCACTACGTCCCTGTCCGCAATAACAGCTGGTGTGAATGGCTTCCAATTGCTAAATTGTATCCACTCCCACCTTCACGCTGTGATTGGCTGGGGAAACACATCCACTCGCCGCCCAGAAACGTCCAGAGTCAACCAAAACATCAAAATACTGACAGAGGACAGCAGGGTCTCTGCAGACACAGTCACCACAAACAGCACGTTTAGGAGGACCATAAGTGATGATTGTACGGCAATACTTTAGAAAAAGTCTATATTTTATTTTTTTAGGAAAAACTTACAGACACTATCTTTCACTTTTTGTTTTCTGTTTCTCCTCACTAATGTCACTGTAGCGATGTGCAGAAACAAATTTTTCAAGACCATTACATCAAAACAGGAAATGAGACAACATCGGCTTTCGGCTGTAAAAAAATGCATGAATAATGAAATAAAACTGGCTGGATTTATGGGTCTCTCTAATCAAGAGCAAAAAAGTTTACCAGTTTGTTTTTTTAAATAGACAAACCATTTTTCAAACAAAGTAAAAATATCTATTAAAAATTCTGCAGTTTTTAACATTTTCACCCTGTTCTCAGTGACAACAATAAGAAAGTCACAGTGTCTGCCGAGGAAACCATCATTCATTTGCTGGAATGCAGATCACTAACAAGCTTGGACTCGTATCTTCAAAACATTTATATATTCCAAACCACAATGATGCATCACAGATTTTAGTTCTCCCCAGAAAGTTCCTCACCAAAGTTGTGTAAACAGCAATAAATTACAGAGCACTTTTTGCTGCTGACCAGTTCAAACCCTGGCAATTTTCACACCTAACCACAACTGGACATTGGTGGCAGAATATGAGTACAGACCCACAAGACAAGACCCTCGCGTTGTTAAAAAATAAAATTTAAAATTAAAATCTGAGAATTATCCAAGAATCTGAGAGCAAATGTAATTGAAGCAGCAGCTGTTACTTATATTGGATGGAGGTTGGGTGTAATCTCTGCCATGTTTTCTATCATTTAGAAATGTACTGAGCCTATATTACTGTCGACTTAAACCTAATGATGTTCTCTCTATTCAACAGCAACAACAGGGACGTACAAGCAAGCAAACTGCAAACAGAAATAGACCATTCATTCCTCGTCATCGGAGAACTACTGCAGAGAACAAGAGGCTGTAGCGAGGAGATGAAACAAACCTCAGCTGAATACTAGGCTAAATCCTATTTCCTTATCGTTACTCCAGCAGAAACAGCGTGTCCATCCAGCTGAGGCACACAAGAGTATGACAGGCTCTGAATCATCTGTAGAGGCTCTATATGCAGTCTGAACATCCTGCACCATAGCACAGGCCAGCTGCTCTTTTTTTGTCTTGAAGGCTTTACAGTTTAAATGAAAGCTGTTTAAGAGGAGTCAAAGTACAACGAGCAAGGCAGGGACATGTTATCTCTCAATGAATGAAATAAATCACATACACACTGTGTGCCACAAACAATTAATGCCCAAAACCAAGCATACACACAACTATGGTTTACATGTTTGTGCTGGCCTTTAGTTGGTCCCAGCCTGAGAGGGAGCTGGCAAGACTCCCTGGTGGCACTAGCTGACCCACTTCTGTGCAACTCTATCCCTGATATGACCTGCTGGAAAGCTAGAGGACACACACACATGCACGTGCACACACAAGCCATGACACTAAACTTGAACTGCCTGCCTGCAATCCCTCAAGGACAGAGGAAAAAACATTTACTGCTGCTGATGGCTATCTTTTTCTCTCTCATCTCTCTGTGTCCGTTTTCTGTTTCTCTCACTGTCTTTGAAGACCAACCATTTAAAGTATATGCCGTATCTGATTTAGCTAAATTAGCCTTCAACATCCAGAAGGAGTTGTATACGCCTTATTGATGCAGCCACGGGCCCTTATTGCATGTCATCCCCCCATCAGACCGTACATCTTTCCTGTCACCCTCAACTATCTCCTATATAATGAAAGCTGAAAATATTTTAGAAATGATCTTATGGTGCAGATAATTAGGTGTATCAGTGAAAAGAAAATGAAGCCTTTGCTTCACAGTTACCTGCAAAACCAACAAGTGTAACGTGTTGAGATAAGTCCGCCACGCTGTGTGATCATTAAAAAAACAAAACCCCACCTCTGAGAAGTAAGTGGCAGGGAAGTAGTCAGTAATAACTTGTCTAACTGACAGCTGGTGATTGTTCAATGTTTTCTTGAGAGAGAAGGGTTTGATTAAAGAGACAAAGTGGAAGTAAACAAAGTCAGAGTGACATTTCACTGACTGGAACAGATAACAGAGGAAGTGTCGCTACGAACGCTCTGCTTTCTCTTTTACATAATGCATCCATATTAATGAATTCATAAATCAATTTCAAGGTCACAGTTTCTCCAGTTCGGTTGTATTTTTTGTTTGCGACTAACTCGAATTCTTGTCATCAATTAATTTGTTAATCACAAAAAAAGTTTGGTCGAGGAAATGACTGAAAATAGTGGTCATTTGTCATCGTAATTTCCTGCTGCCTCAGGCTCAAAATTCTTCACATTGAAGGTAAACAGTTGTGCTTGATTAATGACTAAAATGATTAGCTGCTTCTTGCTCTTTCTGATTGATTGTATGTCAAGCAACGTGTTTGTTAATTGAGGAATTGTTTCTGCACTAAATGCATCTAAACCACTTCTTACTCACTACAAGTCTTAGAAGGTTAATCATTGGATTTAAAAAAAACTAAACTAAAAGTCAAAGTTTAAGACTTTAACTCACAGATACTTACTGTGCTTTGATGCTTAAAATACAAGCCTATTTCTCTGCTGCTAATGCACACTCTCAGTGGCTGTATATATTTATATAAGAGATGACAACGTCAGAAAAAGCAGGGTGACCTAAGGCTTTGGGGACACACAGGCCAATATTAGGTCCTGTTGTATGCTGTGTACATGCATGTGTGTGTTTGCATGCGTGTCTGATCCGGCCATAGTCTGGAAGAAGGAACAATGGCATTCCTGTGCTCAGAGCTCCAGGTGGCTGTGGAAACCCAATCCCAAACCAAACCCCACTGGCACACAGAGTGCCGGGAACGCCGAATACTGCTGCCTCCCTCCGGAGACATGGGCCAGAATAGAGCTATTGTTCCAAAGCCGCACGGAGCAATAAATGCACCACAGCCACCTTTTATGACAAATACCTACTATTAGAAATACAAGTTGATATCAAAGATTTTCAACATGGCATATTTCACCTTTTGTTACCTACAGTGAGGCAATGTTGAGGAAATTCTGATTAAAAATTCACACAAAAAAAAGACACCTTGTTGAATTAGTTCACGTTAGGCGTTTTGCAAAGATTAAAGTAAGTACAATTATTACCACCTGTATCAACATTTCACAGTAGAAACACACAACCTATAACTTCAACTCACCCTCAATGTGAGCTAAAACCACAATGATGTAACAACACCACACACACACAGACACACACACACACACACACACTGTCCTATGCCATGATGTCATTCATTTCTTTGGCACAAACCTTTTGTCATCCAAATACTCGCCTAACTAAATATGTTCCCAACATTGGCAAAAAAAAAGTGATTCAAATAAAAAATCTCCAATCTCAAATCAGCCCCCACTCAGAAGCACACACGCACAAAAGCAGACACATCTGCCGACGCCTGACTACACAGTCATTCCACACAGGGAAGGAAACACATCACGCCGACTCCACAGCCTTGAAATGAGGAACATGATTCATTTCCTTTCAATGCTGGACAGTCATGCCTTAACAACACTGAGCTGGTTTCAGATACAGCTAGTAGGCATGGTCCTAAACATGATACAAGTATTATCCTGATCAGGAAAAATGCATCTGCTGACAACTTCTCTTGTTTCATTTTCCAACCAGCATATTAACCTACGAGGTCAATTCAGAGATTCTTTAATGTAATTGAGCTTTAAATCACATCTTCTCAAAGCGTGATCAAAGCCATCAGCTCATCTTCAGACACCAGGGGACCAAAGCTACAGGTAGCCAAAAATATACAGCAGCTTCCTTCCAGCTACAAAGCATATTTTGCTACGACACATGTACAACACCACACACGCACACGCCAGGGATAAATAATACATGCTCCTTTCTTCTCTCCCTTTGAGGAACATGACAGATTAATATAATTGCTTTCCTGTCGATGCTACATCTTCATCTGCTACTCTCCGCTGCTGCAGACTCTTGCAGGATTGATAGTGAATCCATTTTCTTATCTCTTGAGATAATTACAGTTAATGCCTGCTCACTCATGCAAACTCATTCCCTCCTCTTTCACTCACTCAATGAGCCTCACTGTCTCAAGCACATACACATAGGTCAGGCCCCACATGCTTCAACCAAACCTGATCAAAGGTCTCTTAGTGATTGAATTACATGCAATGTGATTATCCTCAGTTGAGCAGAGAAGGAAGGCCCTCGGAATCTGCAGTCCAGCAAGGAAGGATCTGGTCACTGTTTAGTTTCCTACTATTAAGGCTAAGCTAAATCATCTGACCTCTAATCAGGACAGACAACCAGCACCAACCAGGGGTTAAATTCCGGGTGCACAGCTCATCTTTCCAGGCTATGATGCAACACTGAAGCTCTTAAAAATGTTCACAGAGAAATGAGGAAACGTCCACCAGGAACAAGAGCACATAAACAGCATTCAGATTAACGTTAAACCCAAACATGAATGTTAGGGGAAATTAATATGACTGTGTGTTATCTCTTTCTGTCTCAGCAGGCATTTGAATAGACCGTTAGGACAACTCGCTGCAGTCAAATGCGGCAACTGTAAGATAATGTTAACCTGGCAGTGGCCCATTCACGAGAAACCAAAAGTAAACGCTAACATAAGGTGGCTTAAAAAGTATCTAGGAGCATCATTGTCGTCGACTTAGAAGGCTTTATTGTTTTGGACAAAGCTTTTTTTCGGCTAAATAGCAGAAAAAGCAAAGTGACATAATGTGTGTTTAACGGTGAGTCGCACTCGCATCACATCTCCGTTGCTTGGCTGCTTCTGTCAACAAGAAGCTCTCTGCCATAGCGCCACACTGCTGCTGCTAAATAACGTTCACAAGACCGCTATTGACAGTGTGGCTTAAAGAGAAGATTAACAACAATAATAATATGGTGTTTTATGCGTTTTGTTTGCTTACCTATGGAGACAGAGCACCTCAATCCACCGCGGTGGCGCAGGAGACCGCAGGCTAGCTTCGAGGCAGAAAACAGACGCCGTTACGGTTCAAAGTATCACAGCTAAGTTAGCGTGGCTAGCTAGCTTAGCGAGCTAACGATGGGTGGGTGGGTGGGGGGGGGGGAGTGTGGTCCTCTCGTATGTCGTCGAGGCGAACCAGAACCTCTAACAGCAAGCCGGAGAAGAGGTTTCTACTCCCGTTAAACGCAGCAACAACAGCGTAGTCCAGTGTCAAAAGATAGTATGAATCAAGAAATCCATTTTTAAGAAGCGTTTATCTGACTAAGCTCTGGATCAGTCGGCAGCAACGCTATGTTGTGTTGAGTGGCTGTCTCTCCGGGCGGACGAGCTGCCTCTGCCTGGCCTGGCTCTGTGTGACAGCGAGAGAGAGAGAGAGAGAGAGAGAGAGAGAGAGAGAGAGAGAGAGAGAGGGAGGGGGGGGGGGGGGTTTGGGGGGGGAGAGAGAGAAGCCAGGGTGAGCGGAGCAAACAGAGGCAGCATCATCACACTACTCATCCCTCCCTCAACCCGGAAGAAATTATAAAACTGATCCCATCCTCTTTCGCAAAAATATTACAAATGCATCAAATTGCTGGACAACAAGGTGGCTGTATCATTTACTATTGTAATAAAGACAGAATTACAACAATTATAGCCTACTTAGTCCTGCATTGTTTGGTTCATCAAAATACATTTTGACAGAAAAGCTATACAAAATGAAAATGTTGTAGACTCAGTCCTAATCGATCTCTAACACAGTAATAGTAAGATAACTAGTAAATAACATTATAAATCACTGTGGGTAGGCTAAACCTTGCAGTCCAACTTATTTAAAGCAAAGAAAGAACCCCTTTTATTACATCTTTGTGGCCCTCAGGGGAAGCTGCAGGGCAGGAATTTTTTATCTTGCACTTTCTGTTCTATGATGTATATTGTTTCAAATCGGAAAAAGAAAGTTGTGACACTAGATGATTGAAATAAAAGGGTTGTGGCCTTAGTATGATTAAGAGTAAGACGAACCAAAGAGACCAGAGATAAACAAATAAATAATAGGATAAATCTTGCAATATCAAAGTCATGTTAAAGAACCATGTCATCTAATGTTTACGCAAGAAGCCAGCAGTAGTTATATGTAAAGGGCCAGTTGAATGATATAAGCAAAACATAATTGTTCTAAAATAGAAGATTGTTGAATGTTAAGGTTTACAACACTTTGACAGCAAGCATTTATTGTTATGTGTATTACGCAGCTCTATCACTGCTGAACATTTCAGATTGTGGCTTTAAGGTCTATTCTGCTTTAACCAAATGTTAATGTTCTGCTCCTGATTCAGGATGCAATAAACTCAACTAAACAAGCACAACATATCTGGATTTTTTTAAACAAGTTCATAAAAAAAAGAGAATAGTATGGTTACAAAATATTCAAACATGCCTCATTATCTTGTCCATCATACATTTTTATTACACAGATCAGGTTGGCACACATGCACCCCATACTCACCCAACCAATCAATTTAGTTGAAGTGTTAGAATTTTTCACTATCCATTGATATATGAATTTTTGCGATTGATCCAATTGGCTCTTCAACATATCAGTCATGGATTAATCAAAGTCTGATTATCACATTAGGTGGAGATAACCACCTAATGTGTTCCCTACAGAAAGATGCAAATTAATTAAAGCCTGTATAAAAACTCTGAAATAAACCACTGTGTTGGAGAATGTAAACAACCTGTTGGAATCTCTTATCAGGTGAGTATGACAGAAGGCTCTTATTCTAGGTTTATTGGCCACTACTTGCACACATAAGAGCTCAGGTACAGCTGAGGGCTTGTATTGCAGCTGCTGAGGATAAAAATTGTACTGAAAAGGTTGGAAATAAAAGAGTGGAACAGAAAATTGGCTCCTATTTTCTTCTACAGGGAAAAAGACTGTTTACAGCAAACAGGGAAGAAAACTGTAAATAAGATGTCAACAGTATTGCTCACTATTGCCTGTTCCATCAGGGGAGTGTTTAAATGTCTCGACTTGCGGCACAACCTTTTTCTCGTCACAATTTATTACCAGAATAAGAGAAGCACTTGGGAGTGCTCAGACCGCTGCCGGTTCCAGGCAGAGGAAGCAGCCTTACTCAGTGAGTTCATTTTCCGCAGTTGATACCATTTTAGTGACTGCTCACTCACCGGGATGGTAAATTATGCTTCTGATTGGCAACACATTCCTGGATGTAATTCTTTAAGCCATTCAAGGTGGCTGATATGAAATGGGCAGGTCTTCTTTTTCAGTATTCCACATGCAAATTGGTTTGTGTCGGCATCACTGCCAATCTCCTGTTGCACATAATGAAGTCAGTGAGAAGCCGTGTCTCATTTTTGTGAGTCATCGTTCTCTACCTGCACAGACAGAAAACACTCTGCCTCGACTTGATGAGATGTGAATAGCAATACAACTGCGCTTCTGGGTCGGGTCATGCACAATGTATTCAGGAAGTGAGAATCAGCACGCTGAATGATTAAATATGTGATACACATAGCTGATTTGCATTCTCCGACAAGCTCACCATCTTGTATTAGTCAGTGTACATCTACAAAAGGTTCATACAGGCTTGGGTGTTTTGTTGTCTGTAATTCTAATCTTTTATTTGAAAGAGAAAACCTACTGACAGCTGCTTTTTTCGCTTGCATAAGGTCCACTTTAGATTTGATTTCAGTTTATTTTAAAATGGACTCTGTCAACATACTTTTTAAAACATGAGTGAGGGTTTAACAATCAGGGCTGGAGTTGAAAAGTTTTAAATCTAGGGGAAAGAGAAAGGCTCTGTTCTCCTTGCCAGAGAGAGAGATTTGCAGATTGTAAGGCTAAAATGATGGGAAAAAAAGTTATGAAAGAAACAGTTTGCAATGCCTTTCAATAATAAAATGTTTTTTTACAACGTTTTTAACTGTCTTTATACAGAACACAGGAACGTACAAAAAGCTAATCTTTCATGTATACTTTACTATTCAAGTTTAGCTTTCCATATATGCAACTGTCTTTAGACTATGTGGGACACACACACACGCACACGCACACGCACACACACACACACACACACACACACACACACATTCACACACACACACACACACACACACACACACACACACACACACACACACACACACACGTGAGAGCTATCCATCCCCATTACAAACATTGACACATATCCAGCACCAGTCAATGGCCTGCTGACACAGATCAATAAACAGTGCCTCAGGCTGTTGCTTACATGTTTGGCTTGCATACCACCCGGAGTCACTAGAGCAGAAAACTCTACCAACCTGCTTACATAATCTGCTTTAATACAGTCTGTATGTGCCTGTGCTTTTTCATGACTTCTAGGAAAAGGACGCATCCTAGTCAGCTTAGATCTACACAAAACAGCCTTGTATGTCAGCAGAGCTCTGTGAGGCCCCCAGGTGTGTTCAGACTGTGAGCAGCTGGTGCAAAGGCTTTGATGTTGCTGGTTGCATCATGCTGCTCTCATCCGATACAGTAGGTGATGTGTTTATAAGGAACGTGGTGTACCGGTCCAATGCCCCACAGTTACAGCTCATAGTTTAACTTCAAACATTAAACATTCATATCTGTTTGCAATTGAGCTCCAGCAGAGTCTCCATATATACTTTATTCATGCAGCTGGCAGCAGCAGTGTGCCAGTACTGAAAAATGAATGAGACATTTGAAAAAGACCTTCCTCTGAATCAGCATCTCCCCTACAAGCTAAAGTCTCTGCATGACAAGGCCAGAAAAGTAGTGGTAAAGCCTCAGAGTGTGTGTCGACAGCCCACACACATACATTGTCAGACAAGCATCCCTCACTTCATCCAGGTCCCTGCAGCAGCTCAGAGGACACTGTGTTGAATTAAGATGTGGTAGATCTTTATGGGTTAGAGATGTCTGGATGCTGACAGGTACACATCCCAGCACAGACTGATGGATATGCTGGAGGCACATTCCTCCCAAACATGTTTGTGAGCGAATGACAAAAGAATAACCTTGTTTCTCCCAAGGCACCCTGCTATAATCGCGCAGCAGATTCCCAGAGGCCACCTCAGCCTGCACAGTTCTGCCAACAGGTAATCTTGTTCACTTTTACCAGAACTACTTTATAGATCGCTGCAGGGGAACGTTTTTTCTCCTCACACTTTAACTCTTTGACAGAGCAAGCTGAATGAAGTATCCATGGTTGCTCTCTCAATATCTTAAGACACGTACTCCCTATATTCAAGCTTGAATTGCTCAGTTTGGGACAGGAAGAAAAATCCAAACAAAGGTGCAAATCATTGGAGGGCTTGTGTGTTTCATTTCAGGGAGTATTGAGATCATATCAAATATTTACCATGACTTGCCTGCTCCAGGACTAATATCAGGCAGACAATACAGGGTATGAACAAACGTTTCAAAAATACCTTTGTTCCCTTGTCCATCAAAGCCCTCAACAGTAACTAAACTGTAAGGTGTGTGTATATGAGTATGTGGGTGTGAGTGTGTGTGTAGATGTGTAGCTGTACCTGCACTGTTCATTACTTTTCTTAATTATCACATATGTATGGTTTTAGTAATTCACTTGTATGGAATTTAATGATTATTTAACTGACATGTTTTACTGATGAATTAATGTATTTTCATATTTTGTTACTGCATCAGAGCACTGTGAAGTCCAAGGCAAATTTCCCACTGGGACAATAAAGTGAATCTTAATCCTAATCTTAAAAATGTCAATATTTTATGTAAAGCATTTTTTACTTTTTTTCTCCACTGTAATGTTTACCACACTATTTATTATGATATAGTGTTTATCTGTAGAGGTTACGAATTTATAGTAACAACAGAACTCCGGGTATCTCAGTAGAAGATCGAAAGAAAATTGCATGTGTGATATTTTATTAACTTGGTTGTGGTTTATGAGATCATTGGGAATAAATACTGCTGTGGTATGTTGGGTATGCATGAAGCCCAAAGCATATCTAACTGAATGGTAGCCTTTGTTAGAAGGTTATATGACAGAAAGCTTCACTTTAACTGTTTTTTGGTGGTTGCTGCCTACAAAAATATAATCAATTCAACAAGACTTCAGACAGGCTACAGCTTAGAATTGTTTTATTTAGCTAAATACTTATGATATGAAGTGGATGGAGAAGACATTTGTCCCCTGGGTTAGCCTATTTCTTTAACTTGTTACACAAGAAAGTAGATCAATCAAAGACTGCAAGATCACTAAAAAAAAAAAAGGTCCATGCAGAATAGCCTATCACAAGTAAGCTACTGTGAACCTTTACAGGAGGTTAAGCAGCTTTATCACTGAGGTTACCGACGAGCTAAAAACGTTATTGTCTTACCAGTGAGTGTCCATCCATGATCCTCCAGTTTGTACCAGTAAAGAGCTTGTTTGCAGCTGGTATTAACAAACTGAGTGATCCGATAACAAGCAGTTAGAAGAGGCTGTTAGGACAGATTGCTTTTACCTCCCATTAAACACATGGTGGCAGCAGCGCTCCACCGCTAGAGGGACCTGCTACTGACATATTGTTTTAGTCATGAAGTCTGCTGTTTTTAATTTTTAGGCTATTTATTTGCCTTTTAACCATAGACTGTAAATATTGCTTTTAACACATTCTTTTTAAAAATGTTTTATATACCGTATGTCCACCCAATATTAGTCTGTTGATTTCCCTAAACAGCTTATTTTAACCAGTCAAATTACCGGTAAATATCACAGCTCCATAATGCATGCTCAACGTAGGCCTATTCTGCGCATGCGCCATGTTAAGAGTTTGGAATGCTCGGGGTGGCTTTGATTTAAAGCGCAGTTCCATGAGAGCTGTGTGACGCAAAGCCGAGTCTGCACTCTGCATAAAATAGAAGAATTACTTAGTATCAAGACGTGTCGAGCTATAGATGATAAGATGTCGTCCTCAAGTAAAGGTAAGTGGTTGTTTTTAGTATAGAAAGTATTAATGTGCGTGTAATAGGCGATAAAGCCTTGATTTAAAGATATTTTCATGTAAATTGTGAGGTAGTCTTTTTAAATGTTGTCTTATGTTTTGAATGAGGCTTGTGACAATGTTTCAAAATAGAAAAATGCAATCCAGCCAGTAATGACTATGATTCCCAATCCCCTCAAATCCCCAAAATCCCTAATATTAGCCTACATTTGAACTATCTCAACTTCAAAAATGTAGTTTGCCAGATTTTTGATTAGATTAATACTTATTTAAAACTTTACTCCCATACAGAGAGTTTAAAACTAATACTGATTGAAGAAATGAGAGGGAATAAGGCTTTTTTTTTTTCCAGATCTGATGCTATAATGTTGATTCAGACCTAACTAGCTCTGTGGCTTTATTGTTGTTTGTTGTCTTTCATGCTATGCCGTCTTTAAAGATTTCTAAACCTCCCTCTCCCTCTTCTCTCCTTTGCAGACACGTCTAGAAGAAGCTCTAGACTGGAATCTACGGGATACTACGACCCAGAAGGAGAGCCACAGATTTCCTACAAAGAGAAATTATACAGGTAAGCTAGTCATGCATGATATGTACACATTGTTTGTATGTGTTTAACTCAATATTGTCCTTTATTAAATGTCTTCCCAGCGCTAATTCTCTCCTTGTTTTCATTACTTCCAGGATTTTCAAAAAAAACAAGACTCCCTATAGACCCCGGAAACAGAGAAGAAACAGTGACAGTGATACGCACAGCATCGAAAGTTTGGATATTAACATAAACTGCAGCCTATACTTCAGCGGCAATGCAAATAGTGACACAAGCCAACCTGGCAACACCAACAGTGGGAGAAACAGTCCCCGCCACAACTTAAACAGCGACATCAGCAGGAGCATTGACAAATCCTTCAACGACATCATGCACACCCACAGAACCATCAACACAGACAGATCTGCAAACAGTTACAGAAACAGCAGCGTGGAGAGAGCTGCAAAAATTGACAGAAACAGCAAGGACAGAAAAAGCCAGAGCCCCACTATGTTCAACTTGAAGAATTTTGTGATTCTCTTCTTTGGACTGAGTCTGTGTAGTGGTAAGTTATCTCTCTTTTTTCTACAAATACTTACTCTAATATATACCCTGTCAGTTTTGTCTATATTATCTTTTGTTTGGTGAAAAATCCCTAACCTGTCTCTTTGCTTTTTTTTTTCTTTTATCAGGACTCGCATTCTTTTTTGGCACACCAAGCGACAACCTTCAGGAGCCACAATACTCAGAGTTTCCTGTCTTATCAACCCCCACTAATAAGGTATGTTACAAACAACCAGCTTGTAATTCTCTTTTATATAGTGACTTGTTTGGTTATTCCTATTCTCCCTGTGAAAAACAATCAAAATCCAAAGATGTTCGTACCCGAATGTGAAATAGACGTTAACATTTGCATGATTATATCCTAAATCTGCTAGCGTGCATTCCTAATACCGCTCCACTCCCTTACAGGACATTAATGCAGCATATGAAGACATGGCGGAGCAGCTGAGACATGTACTAGACGAGCTCCATAGACTGAAGACAGACATGAAGTTCCTGCGTCCTATGGCAAACACTTTACCGGACTTCGCTTTGTATTCGCAAGGTAAGACATCTTAACCATCCTCTTTCTTTTTTTACATCTAACATTACCATTCATACATGCTGTTTATAGTTTTAAGATCGCCTTCTAATGCCTAATTCCTGTGTTCTGCTTTGTGTTCAGGAGCCAGGGTTGTACATCACTTGACATCACAAACATATGTTGTAGCGGAAAAGACAACAACATTTTTTGGGATACCAATCACGCCGCCATCTGTAAATCCAAGCTGTGTACTTCAGGTAGGTATCTGATGACCATGTTGTTTAGCTTTATTTTTGTTGAGATTATTTCTTGCTTATTTACCCATATAGTACATCATTCAAAACCATCTAATTTTTTTTCTTCTTTCTTTCCGCAGAGGTGCTCAGAACTGGTTCCAGGAAGCTGCTGGTCCTTCAAAGGTGGGCAGGGTCATCTGCTCATCTCCCTCTCCCACCCCACTGTCATCAGTCATGTTACACTGGGCCACATTTCAAAGACTGTGTCTCCAAATCTTGCAATCTCCAGCGCCCCGAAGGAGTTTACCATCTATGTAAGTCACAAATTCATTTATTCCCCAGCAGACATCCTGTGTATTTGTCAGTTTTACTGTTGTGTACATAGAGAACAACTAAATATTAAACTTGATATCTGTCTGTCTCTCCTGCAGGGTATGGAAACTGAAGGAGGTACAGAAACCAAACTAGGAAGGTTTCTCTATGATGAAGATGGAGACCAGCTACAGACTTTCAAAGTGCCTGTGAGTTTCACGCCATGCAATTTATCACACTAATGCCATGTTCATGTATCTGTTCTTATTGTTTTCATTATATTCTTTCATTTCTACTAGCTTTTTTGCAGCCACTCTTTTTTAGAACCCCAAACTAACTCTCTCCCGGCTCAATTCTCTTGTCCCACAGAGTCTTAAAGACAGAGTCTTCAAATACGTGAAACTGCAAGTGGAGAACAACTGGGGGAATCCTAAATACACCTGTCTGTACAGCTTCAAAGTCCATGGAAGGATAGCAGAACTGAGGCCATGACAGGTAAGTATATTTTATCTGTGAAGCCTAATCACACCCCAAACATTTTTCAATTTCAATTTTTCAATTTCAATTTTTCAAGAGGCTTCAATCAAATTGGTGGAAGAATTTGCAGTCGTAAAAATAATACCAAATGTAACTGATGGCAGGGGGGAACAGGGAAGGTGGGTGGTTGGGTCCTGGGGGAAAGTATGGTGAACTCAAGCGGCAACCTCCAGTCTTGAAAAATGAAGCCAAAGGGTGAGACAGCATTTCCAGCACGGTGGAGCTCCCTGGCATAACAGATGGCAGATGTCACACAGGCTTCGTCCGTTAATATTTACAGTCTATGTGTCACAGTTAGGGAAAAATAAGGACCTGGAAACCAAATGCAGTATCCAAACAAAAATTATTAATTTTAAGAAAAAGGCAAAATGAAAAACAAGGCTTACTTCTTGAAAAAAAAGTCCAAACTGAAAAAATCCACAACAGGTCAAAACACAGGGAGCAACGAGATATGACGGGAAAGAAGACAACTCACACTGACATCCGACATGGGGGAACTCTGACAATGAACTGACAACAAGAGGGAAGGAGAACTGAGACGAAGGCTCAGTCCCATTTCACCCCTTACCCCTACCACTTATCCCTCCCCTTACGTTTTGCGCGTTCTTGTGTAGGGGTAGTGTGTCCCAATTCTTGTTGCAGCAGAGGGGTAGGGCTAAGTGGTAGGGGTAAGGGGAGAAATGGGACTGAGCCTAAATACACAGGGGTAGTTAGAGATAGGTGACGCTAACGACACAGGGGAAGACAATCAGGGCAATCAAACTGGAGGGAAACACACAGAGGCAGGAATAAACACAAGACAAGAAACACTGGGGACAAGAATTACAAAAGAAATCACGAAACACTAAAGACACAGAGAACTCAAGAATTTAACAATACACACTAGAACAGAGAATCTTTATGAAATAAAAACAGGAAACACTAAAGACTAAACTAGTAAACATTAAGACAAAAAGCTCCCTGGCATAACAGATGGCTGATGTCACACAGGCTTCGTCCGTTAATATTTACAGTCTATGTGTCACAGTTAGGGAAAAATAAGGACCTGGAAACCAAATGCAGTCTCCAAACAAAAATGATTAATTTTAAGAAAAAGGCAAAATGAAAAACAAGGCTCACTTCTTGAAAAAAAGTCCAAACTGAAAAAATCCACAACAGGTCAAAACACAGGGAGCAACGAGATATGACGGGAAAGAAGACAACTCACACTGACATCCGACATGGGGGAACTCTGACAATGAACTGACAACAAGAGGGAAGGAGAACTGAGACTAAGGCTCAGTCCCATTTCACCCCTTACCCCTACCACTTATCCCTACCCTTACGTTTTGCGCGTTCTTGTGTAGGGGTAGTGTGTCCCAATTCTTGTTGCAGCGGAGGGATAGGGCTAAGTGGTAGGGGTAAGGGGTGAAATGGGACTGAGCCTAAATACACAGGGGTAGTTAGAGATAGGTGACGCTAACGACACAGGGGAAGACAATCAGGGCAATCAAACTGGAGGGAAACACACAGAGGCAGGAATAAACACAAGACAAGAAACACTGGGGACAAGAATTACAAAAGAAATCACGAAACACTAAAGACACAGAGAACTCAAGAATTTAACAATACACACTAGAACAGAGAATCTTTATGAAATAAAAAGACTAAACTAGTAAACATTAAGACAAAAACTCACAAGGAAAACAAGCAAAACCAGGGAAGAATGAGAACTATAACATGAAAAAGGAATCTAAACTCTGAAATACACAAAATACAAAACTAAACAAGACCAAATCATGACACTATGGGGTAATCTTGGTTCACCATATTTCCTCCCGGTTAAACTTCTTCCCTGCCAGGTGTAAAGACACTGCTTGGGGCACCATGTAGATCGGAGGAGATACGTGGCTGTCTCACTGTAATGCAAGTCCTCCACCATTTGCTGGTATATTTGTGCTGCAAGTTCCAAAACACAAGTCATAACTTAATTTGATCCTAGATTTACCTTCACAGTGGGCGGCATTGTGGCGCGGTGGTTATCACTGTAGCCGCACAGAGTACACAGTTAAATGAAATGCAAATGTTGATTTGAAAAATGAATTAAAAAAAATTAAAAAATAAAGAATTTGCACTGTATTGATTTGTTTCTGCTTGTTCTACACCTTGAAATTCTTACCCAATTCACTTGATCCATGATAACATCATCATAACAACTCCAACATGTAATAGCACATTTTACTGTAACGAGAGATTGTGAAAGATAATCTACATCTGAAAAGCTCATGATCATATAGATCGGTTATTCCAAATAAAAAAAGTGCTTTGAATTAAGAAATTATAAAAATCTGATTAAAATGGTCCTTTTTTAGTTTTCAACCTTTTGTTATGGACAGATCTTTGGATTTTCTTTTCTTTTTTTCATTAATAAGAGCTGGTTGTGAAAAATGTAAACAAATACCTGAACTCAATAAAAAGGGAATGGGCTGGTGGCTCAGGGAAGCTGAAGATGGTGTTCATAGGACCGCTGAGACATGACGCCTTCACCAAGGACCAGGGCTGAGCAACAACCGATTAAGCTTATGGCTGCCTTGTTGTCTCTCGCCTCTTTTTTGCAGACCAGCTCCTAGTTTATTTTATTTTCCATGTGAGTAGGTTGCAGCATAACTCATCAGTTTTAATTTTATGAAGGATAAGTGTTATTCACAATAAGTCATGTACCTGATTGACAGGTGGATGGGATGTAACGGTTTGTCGTAACAACCCATGTTTAATACATTAAACATGTATTAAACATTAAGGGGGGTAAAAGGCTCTTTGAGTTTTAAAAGAAGCGGGATACTCCAGTCCACACTCCAACTCGGTAGGTGGCGGTAATGCACCGTAAACGCTGGTTATCCGCCATAAAACAAAATGAAAAAGAAACCATACACATCCGGATTCAGTTTTGTTTACGGCTTTTGGTCACCACAGTGCACGGCTAATGCTAAATGATTAGAAAGAAAGCCGCATATACTTGTCACAGATGGCATCTCAGATCCCCATAACAGTCAGGGCGCAGCCGGCAGCCGCCGCCAGCTGTGCCGCTAACCGGGGGAAGAAACGTCCCGGTAGTCCGGCGGTTTCTACCGCTGCACAGACCACCGGGGGCAGCAGCAAGAAGAAGAAAGGACAGCTGACAACAACACCAACATCCCAAACACAGGTAATCTGTTTGTTTTTTGTTTGGGAAGTAATCACTATGTGTTCATTGGAAGCTAACGACATAATACACGCAGGATTTGGGTGAGTTCCACGTTACACTGAGATCTACAGAGCTATCTTTGTTTTGCATTGAAGGAGTTCTTTCCACGTGTTACAAACTTTCCTCCTTAAATAAATAAATAAATACTTCTTATAACTTTCCCATCAAGTTACTTTCTCTTACAAGCTCATTTGTGTGCACAATATAGAGCCTAAAAAGACAACAACTTCTGAGGAAAACGTAAGATACTGATTTGTGCCCCAAGATAGCTCATTAGTTGATGCCTCTTGCAAACTAACACAAAGTCACTGTATGAGACATGTATGCTTGAAAACTGACTTTTATACAGTTGAGACTACTAAATAAAACTTCATGTGAATATGCATGTCGTAACAGATAAGTAGACAGTTATTTCATCGCATGATTGTTTCTCTCAGGGTCATGTTACACTGTGTTTACCCACCTGTAGATTTTGTATGTAAAACACATGTAAAACAAGACTGTCAAAGCCTAATGCTGTGTGTTTGTCTGAAGAGTTGTGTTCAATTTGTCATCAGGTGACAGCTGCAGTGGAGTCTGTGACTGAGGTAAAGGCAACAGGAACAATAGACAGCAGTCCAACTGTCCCCACAGAGTCCACAGCAAAGCCTCCTCCATTCAAAGACCCCACATTTATGGTGAGTGTCTATTTGGATTATCTGCTGTTGCTGCTCTTTCTGAATTTTTGGCCACCCTATTTTAAGATCTCTCTTAACCATGGCAGCATTCTGGGATTGGAGGAGCAGCAGCAGGAAAAAAGAACAGGACCTGGAAGAATCTCAAGCAGATTCTGGCTTTGGAGCGGACTTTACCCTGGAAGCTCAATGATCCCAACTGTAAGTTCATCTTTTTTTAACATGATACCTGACGTTTTCACAACACTTCAAAATTCTACCCTACTGCTATACAAAATTCTATCATATTTATATTAACAATAATGAAAACTCATGCCCAAGACGCTTGAGTTATAAAAAAATCCAACAAATCCAAGGCTGTATTTCTGCCATACTACAAGTGTGCCAGAAAAAGAACAATTCAGTCTTTTCAATTGAGTATGGTATCAGTCACAATTATCATCTTTTGAGAGCTCAGCATATTTTGTGAAGAATCCTAAATACAATCATCTTTTGAATATATTTATATTTTGCACTGTGGGGTATTTATGAGCAAGTGCACCATTACAATACGACAACAGCTGTAGGTGTTATAGTAGAAAGAAAACAACATATTTATATTTTTCAATTGTCTTACTAACAGTAAGTCATGTCAAGACTCTATTACAGTTAACATGTCTTAGTTAAATATTAAAAACAAACATGTTAATGTGCAGTAACATTATATAGTGAGGGCATTTTATCAGATATTTGGCCAATCTGCGAATAAATTCCTTACCAAGAAATTTCTTCACAAATGTGTTCATAAAGGTGTCTTATAACACATATACAAATATTTAAATCCAACTCCTGTAGGACTGAGGTTAACATTTCAATTTTTCACCAATAAGGTTCCAGGTACCTCAACTTTGAGCAGCTATTACGGATTTTCCTACAGCAATTGGATATAAATCTTTTTTATATGTTTTATAAGACACCTTTATGAACACGTGTGAAGAAATTTCTTGGTAAGGAATTTATTAACAGATTTTTGCAATATTCCCTTATTAATAAGAAAAACAGGTTCTTTAAAATCTCCTAATTATTTTCTTCTTCTGCTGTTCATTCAAGCCCTAGTGTATGTAAAAGTCGTATTGTTTCAAATGGTTTTTCATCTTAAAGCCTTTCTGTATTCACAGACTACAACATTGAAGCCCCTCCCTCCTTGTTGCCAACCAAGAAGTATTCTGACATTTCCGGACTCCCTGTGAGTACTCTAATGTTTCCTCATTGTGCAACAATCAAAGTAACTAGTAAGTCTCCTATAAAGCAAATACTGAGTACCATCTCATCTCTCCTAAGGCAAACTACACAGACCCTCAGACCAAACTACGCTTCACATCCTCTGAGGAGTTCTCCTACATCCGTCTCCTCCCCACAGATGTTGTCACAGGCTACCTGGCACTGCGGAAGGCGACTTGCATCGTACCCTGAAAGCTGAGCAAGGCTTGAAACCTGAAACAGGTTCACACCAGAACTGAATTTATGTCAGTGTTAGAAGCTGTTGGACCAGCGAGGAGATTGTGGGAGCAAAGGTTGCTCCCGGAGCGGCAACCAAGTTGTCAAAACCAACATAAGGAAGATGACTTGAAGTCCCACACTGTCCACTGCTTCACATTCACACTGCTGGTTGAATGAAGGCAATGTCATAATTGATGCTATTTAAAAATTAAATGGAACATTTGTAAAAATTAATATTTTTATATTTTCTGTTCCTTTGAGTGGCAGCTTCTTCCTGTTTGAGTGATGAGACAGTGTTTTCTATTTCTGGGTTATTTGATGTCACAGCCAGAGAAAGAACATCCAAAAGTTGTTAAGGTTTATTCAAAAGTCACCTAGAAGATACTCTTTAGTTTATTTGTTGAATCACATTTCCCATTATCCTTGATGATTTCTCACAGTTAAGTATTTTTATAAATCCTGGGGCAAGTTTGGGAACTTGGTTTGGATTTGCTCCAGAGGACATAATTGTTCCTCTAGTACTTAACAAACATTACAGGCTACGAGGCCCTCTTGTGGTTAAACTGTTACAATGTGCTGAAAGTTTTTTTTTTTTTTTCCAGATTGAATTATACTGTGTTTTTAAGAGGCACATTAAAATTTAAATTCAATATTAAAGTTTAATTCCAGTGTCTTCCTGTCATCTAAATGTTCTTATAAACATCTTTTAATAAAAAAAATTTCTCTGCTGAAAAATTGCTTCCTGAAATTTGTTCCAGTCTCTTATTTTGAGGCCTGAGTTCCTTAACTGAACTAACATCCACATCTGCTGCTCTTTCTCAGAACTGTTGTAATGTGTTGTATCCTGCATGTTTGTAAGCCATTTAAATGTAGCTGGGCCAAGAGTCACTAAGCAGGCCTAATTTCATATGTCATATGTGAATGTAAAATTGGTTCCACATGGTTTTAATTCCATAGCTACATTTGATGTATGCTCTCTCTCTGCGACTGGTGGACTGAGGATGTCTCATTAATCACACATGGCAGGCGTCCAGGATCCTTTCCATGGTAGATTTTACACCATTTTTCACAACTTGATGAATGACAACCATGTATTTCTCATGTAAATGATCCCTATTATGCAAAGACTAAGAAAATCTGCGACCTTTATAAGCCCACAATTCTTTAAATCCTTACCTGTCGAGAAAAATCAAAGTATTACCTTTTCAGAATCTGTAATTCTTATAGAGGCTTCGTTTCAACAGGCCCTGTGAATACACATTTCTCAGTAATCCTTATTCACAATAGCCCAGCTCTTTGTGGTATTGAGAACGAATCACAAGGTGTTTTCTATATTCGCATCAAAGGCATCTTAAAAGAGCCATGAATAAAACTGATTAGGAATGGTTAAGACTTAGAGATACCAGCATCAGAACCGTCTTCATTAGCGGCGTAATGACAGTTTTGGGAATTTGTGGGTCGCTAGTCAATGCACCAATTTGATACCATAGCCCTTTAAAAAATTGACTTATTAGCAACTTACAGTCCCATAACTGCCAAACTGCATAACTACTATGAATAGACAGTTGCCACTAGCAACTATTGTTTTGTAGCATCAAAAGAAGAACATTTCGCTGTTAGCATGAGAGCAAATGTTAACCAGCAAATGTCTGCAATTACAGTGATCCAGTCAAACGTTTTGAGGCGGTTAACTTTTCAAACTGTAGGTGAGGTTATTCAAATCGATAAAACACAGAACATAACAGTTTTGATTTTAAAATGTGTCTTTGACTTTTTCTTCCAGGACACAGGATATTTGGTAGAAGCTGCTAGATGAGCTGCTACTAACGTTAGCTCAGCTTGTTTCTTGGACATTCTAAGGCTGTATTAAATTATCCATTTAAAGTTGAGTGAATTGAAAAATGGGAAAAAAGAGAAATACAGAGTAGGCAGTTTAGTTTTTAAAACTAAGGGCTTCTTTGAATTCTTCTTGATTGACAAAGGACACTAAGAGAAGCTGTTGCCCATTGCCGAGCTGCTGCTAACGTTAGCTTAGCTATAGTTTTTAGTTTTTTGGTACTCCCCCCTTTTTTTTTAGACAGATCAGTAACTTTATTAATCACAGTGGGAAACAGGATTGGATTTATTTAAGGATTCCTTCATTGACATCAAAACTATTCAAAACAACTATGTTGCACTGCAGTGTGATGTGTTCTTGACGCACACACTGATTGGTATCTCTACCATTCCTACTCGTGCCTGAGAGTTACTTCTCTCAGCTCTGGGCTTTGGTGAAGCTGATGAAGGCAGTATCTATGAGAGTCAGAGCAGCATTTCCATTCCTGCTGTGGCATCAAAACCTCAACATAGTGATTAATGAACAGTGCCAGGAGTTTCTGCTACCCAAGCACTCAAACCACCGGTGTGTGTCTGCAAGCATGTGTGTGACTGTGTGTGTGTGTGTGTGAGTTTGTTAAAACATTTTTTGGGACTCTTGCTGTTTTTTCTGCCCCATAACATATGTGTCCTTATCAGTTGGTCTGTCTGTGTTAAGGAGCTACACTACACTATAAAGTCAGGCTATAGGAATAGAGTGCGATCCTATAAAAGAGGAGTGATATAAATCTGTACATGCATTTGTTTGCAGTCATATTTGTCACCACTTGGGTGTGCCAGAGCTTTGCTCAGTCTGTCAACCAGCCAAGTTTAATTGTGTGTCTCAGTCCTCATGTGAGTCAGTCAGATTGCGTGTGTGTCCATATCTGAGGAAAGTCTGAGATTTATCCATGAGGACAAATTGAATCAAAAACAGCTCTGACTGCTGTGAGCATTGAAAGGCTGTTGTAAAATCAAGTGAGCAGACTAAATAGAACTATAATCAGTGCATAATCTACGTGAATAATATGACAATAAATGTTATAGTCGACCTTGTTCTTTATGAAGTGACGTATTGTGCGTAATGGCAGCAGCACATAAAACATCCACAATAAGCTTCAGTGAAAGAACAAGCACCCTGATTTAAACAGGCTGATGACACTCATTGCTAGTTTAAGCACGGGCACAGAAATGCATGAAAGTCATTTAGGACTGTAGTTCAATCATAAAATAACCGTCATTAAGAAACTGATTGAGGTGTACATAAAATGGCTCATCTTTCTTAGATGGAAGATTCTGCACCTGCTGCAGTTTACAGGATGTGTGTTTCAGCTACTTAGCTGAAATCTGTCCTCTACTTTTTTCCGAAGTAAACCGTGCAGCCATTATTTTTCAACACTGAAGACAAACACTGTGTTAACTTATTTGATTTATTTCACATTGAGGTCCTGTCTGCCCTCAGGTTTTTGGTACAGTGGCATTCTGGCCATGATGGGGGAGATATCTGTGAGTAAAATGGTTACAGATCAAATTCACATGATGTCCTTCCCTGCAGGATGTACAGATATTCCTGCAGAGATATTTGGTGGCACATTTGGTTGTGCTAAAATTACGACTTGGTTAGATTCAGGACTTTTCTCCACCCTGGCTCGATGTGCCTTTTGGGAAAAAGAGAAGCTGTCACAACTGTGATGGCATAAGGAAAAGACTTGTACAACAAGTTAGAAGCCATTTTGCATTTCTTATGGGTTTTGTATCTTATTATATATGAGAAAACTTCAAATGTCAAGACGGAGAACAGTACTGGACCACCAGCTCCAGACCGCTGATCGATAGTCCAGCTCCAGTGCTTTCTGAGCCTGCAGGGGAACTTGAATATTTATGCTTTTGACCTTTTGGAACAGCAGAAGTTGCATCGTGAACTCCTTTACTCCATGCTAACAAAGACATGACAGTCAGTAGTTGAGCCACACCATGTATTATCAGTTCTTTAGCTTCAACATGACACTTGATACCATTCCTAAACAGCTATCTGTTTTAGAAACATGTGGAATGATCAGATTGTTAACTTTATTTGACAATGATCTTCCTCAAGGCTGCACTCAGACAAACATGGAGTTCACAGAAGTTGACGTCGAGGGATACTAAAGCAGAATGCTTCCACTGATATGCTGTGCAGAAGTCGAGGAAAAAGCTCCTTGCCGTCTAGGTAACTTCCTGATAACAGCTGTCACCCCAGTCACGTTCACTTAAACGAAGTGAATGGTAAAGTGCAGATAGATGTAAAAAAACAGGGCAAAGAGCTCAAAGTGCTCTTTAATCTCACATCCACGATCCTTACATAACCTCTCTGTTAGAGCAGGGAGGAGTGCAGAGGTAATCTGAATCAAGTTCTGAACAAACAGACGGGACAGATCTGCCTGGAGACAACAGGAGGACTCTCCATGCATATACAGCTACAGCTACAGCTACAGCTAGCTACAGCTGTTATTCAACACATCCCAGAACATGTTGGGACTATACCTAGGTTACCTGGGTTTTACTTAGCTGCAAAAACAACTAAAGTTGTACGTTGCAGGTAAAAAAAAACTAAAGTTGAGATTGAAGTAGTCGATCAACTCAAAATGTTGCAGAAATCCATTTGAAAGGTTTTACAGTTGTTCATAGAGCATATGTCATCTTTAGTAAATACCTTCGTTATTGGTGTGTGTGCTAAAGCTTTTTATCCCCTGAAGCCTTCACGTTTTTTTTTTAATTCTTTGCAATGGAAGCAGTGCCTCTTTAAACTTTACTTTATGCAAGCAGAGTGACAGGGCACTTAACTTCCTATATTATAGTGTCTGATTCAGACCAGAGGGTCCGCCAGCCTTCCTTTCATAAAGAGCAAATGCAACATCAAGTTACTTAGTATTAACTTCAGCAGCTGTATAATAACTGCCAGGCGCAACCAAAGCATCTACCTGTGAAAAATAAATTAAATAAAAGCTAGGCTTTTTCAGAGTCTTGGTGTTTTCAGCAAGGAAATCTCGCTTCGGTTGACACAGGGCCTGAAGAAAGATTTGCTATTTTGGAAAATATTCTTAATATGTTTTGTCATTGTGAAGTCGCAAGGCAGCCACTGGCAACTTCAAGAAATTTGTACAGAGATAGTCAAGGAATATTTAGGTAAATAACTCAATGATAAACCCAACAACTTTTGGTTTTTGACACTTGGATTTTGTACCAGCTATTGAAGGCTTAACAATTACATGAGGTGCTTTAAGGGTGCCAGTTTCAAGGCTAGCTGTTATCTAGGTTTGGTAGTTAAATCAATGGCATCATTATTTGGTATAACTCTTGCAAAAAAAACAAATGAGCGTTTGTTTTCCTAAAATGTCAAACTATGCCTTTGAAGGTTTCCCCTTTTCTTACTGTACTTTAGGGCCGAGCACCAGTGATGCTTTGACATTGATTTCCACCCACCAAAATTCCTCTCCTGCCTCTTTTTGCTTCATCATCATTATCATAATGTCCTTGTGTTTTTGGCTGTTAGCTAATTACAGCGTTATTTATTCTTGTACATTCTTGAGAAACCTTTGTCCTTTATGGTCCTATCAGTGCTCTCAGGAAATTTCCCTATCAGAAATAAGACAAACTGGATAAAAAAAAATATGTTTCACCATCACTAATCATGGCATGACTGCCCACACAGTGACACAGTTTCATGGTTCATTTAGAAAAAATACAGATTTCACATGAAGGAGTCTCGTGTTATGTCTTTCTCTCTCTGTTTGGATGCAGCCTGAGTGAACGAGATGAGTTACCAGTTGTTCTTGGGCTTTAGAGGTCAAACAGCAAAGTGTCATCAGATAGCTAATCAACTCATTCAGATATCATTACACTGGGCTAAATCCCTGTTAATCCCACTGAAGATTCCATCAGTGTTCCCTCACAGGTCAACTCGCTCCTCCGCGCGCGTGTGTGTTTGTGTGCTCACATGCAGGTAGAAGGGACAAAGAGAAAGGCAATTCTTCATGTTGATAGACAATGATTGCCCTTCAATAGGCCATGTTCCCCGTCCTCTCTGTCCTTCTCCTTCTCTGTCCCTATATCTTTCCTCCTCTCCTTCCCCTGTCTCCTCTCCTCTCCCCTCACCTGGCTCTTCTTCTGTCTCTGTTGGCTGGAGGATTAGCTCTCTGCTTTGGTCTTTGATTGATCAGACTTCTGTCAGTCCATCTGTCTCCTTGTATGTTTGTGTTATCCCCTGCCTTCTTCCTGCTTGTTTAAAAGGTGAAGGTACTGGTTCAGTCCTCTTTGCATGTGTAAAAGTTACACAATGTGACTGTTGCCTTGAGAAAAAAACAGACAATGACTGTTATATTAACTGACCATTTTCAGCTAAGCCTGTTTAAGCTCCAGGAAGTTGTTTATTTCTTATTGGAATTATGAAATCATATGTAGCTAGTGCTTATACTGCCAAACTGTTGCATTTATTAAAAAAAGCATAAATTGTGGGTCGCTGGTGGCGCTTCCCACAGCACACTCGTCCACTATCCCCGTCCATTTCTTACCAATCACAAAATACTCCCTCTCCATTTCTTACCAATCAAATCCGAGCCTCCTTCCCCGGCTTCCATTTCTTGCCAATCAAATCCGAGCCTCCTCTCCATTTCTGACCAATGAAAAAGTCTCCTCTGCCTCAACTCCCACCCCCGCTGACTCGACCAATCGGAAGACCGTTGCTACCGCTGTGAGAAGAAGTCCCGTCAAGCGGTGACATTGGCGTTTATTCGGACTTCTAAAGTTTTTCCTAACTCTCTGACGGTAAGTGTTTTGTATTTCATTATACTTTGTATTTCATTATTACTCTGTGTAACTGAGCTAGCAAAAAACACAGTGATGTATTTTTCGCTATTCTATATTCAGTTACTGTATAGCCTATCTTGAATGAAGGGGTAGCCCAGTGGTTAGTGCATGCGCCCCA